>JASCZW010019996.1:0-12925 GCA_034211315.2 Aedes japonicus | reverse complement strand
TAAATTTCAAAGCAGTTTTCTTTTCTATTAGTGGTAACGGGAATGTGTCCACTGTTTGTCAACTAGTGCGTAGTAAATAGTGAACACGTTTTCATCAATAAAATTTTGATTTTTAACGATCAAATGCTTTTGTGTTCTAGCTAAACGAGGACAGCTGTTTGCATGA
Organism: Aedes japonicus; assembly: GCA_034211315.2. Taxonomy (NCBI): domain Eukaryota; kingdom Metazoa; phylum Arthropoda; class Insecta; order Diptera; family Culicidae; genus Aedes; species Aedes japonicus. The sequence goes on along the minus strand of JASCZW010019996.1, from coordinate 12,759 downwards.
TAGTCTCAGTAATTTTATGTACCAAGCTTGTTATGATATTTTCAATCTGGTAATGCATTCTACGCGGTCAGACCTTTTAATAGAAAGGTTATTCAACCACGCTAAGTAAATTTTCACGTTTATGAGCACACGAATCAGTTTCCTTTGAATGATCTCCATTAACAAACGGTGGTGCCAAAGGCACATTCTAAGATGTTGACCTTCCTTTAAAATCACACCTCTGTTTACAGTGTTCCATAGATTAATTTCTTGAGCCTAACGCACAGGATCCTCACCTCAATTGAGTTCTCACCATGTGGTGGCTGGAAAAACATGGGTCCCAGAATATGATTGTGATTTGAGTTCAGCCATAGGTAAATAATACAGTGTGTCTCAGAATAGGTGTCACCGTTTTTCAGTCTTGGTTTATTTCAGCTGGGTAATTTTAACAGCGGAATTGATTATACCCGTTTTGAGTGTATTCTTTTGACAGCTTATCGCTGAAGATAAATAAGCAATTCCGTTTATTTATATTTATTAGCTACCATACACGCTAAGACCAGAATACCGAAAACTCGGTAAAAAATACCGATAACCGCACAAAAGTGCACATACTAAAATTATCGGTAAACATGGATTACTTCAATTTCGGTACTGTTGGTGACAAGCGATAATTAACTATTTGTAATCGTTTATTTTTACAGAGTATTAAGTATTGTTTTTCTGTTTTTGGTTTTGAAATGCTGTAATAAAAATGTTTAAAGCAAGGTTGTAAGATCAGTCGGATTTATTCCCCACTAAACGAATGAGAAAAATGCGAACAGGCTTTAAATAGGTATTTTATTTCCAAGTAGTTATTTGAGTAAGAGCTACTCAAAAATTAAAGTTTAAAAAAAACAACAAATGATAAGAGTTAGTGGTACTCAGTTGTGTTTCATTTGGACGACAGAGTTCAACAAAAATCAATTGAGTTCATTTAAGGTTAACTGGTTACATCCTCAAAGTCGCCTGGTTCTTCTTCTGTCGCCTTAAACATAGCACAGAGAGCATTAACTTTGGTGCGCGTGCTGAAACGTGATGTCTGAAATGTTGAAATCAATTCCTCCATATTTCCAGTGATCTACAATTGAATAATAAAAAAAAAAAATTGGAATAGGGTAAATATTCCAATTCTGGAGGAATTGGCGAATGCGGTTCTGCGTCTGTAAACAAACTTTCCAATCGTCAATTTTTCACAAATTACAGCTCAGTTCCTCTATCGAATTTTGCTGTTAGTCTCCTGAATTGAACTATAGCTAGCAACTATTGGCTAGCAATCGACTATGGGAATGTTTATTTACAAGCACAGAACCGCCTTTGCAAATTTCTCCGGAATTTTCATGATCCACTTATAGTAAATATTTCTACTCACCCATTGGGTTGACTGCCACAAATCTCAGTCTCTACAGCTGGTTTCTTTCTATATAATAAAACAAAATTCGAAACTATTTAGCCTGAAGGCGAGGAGGCGGCACAATTGAAATAAGTCATAAACTTCGCAATGGCGGTAGTGTTGGTTCTCAGATGCAGCACAGTGGTCAAATTTTAAACCAAATTAAGGTAAAAAAAACGTAAACATTTGAAAATCCACTTTACTTAAAAAATAAGTAAAGTTTATCGTAATCAGTCGTTAAATTTTACCGAAATTTGAGGTATTACTACTAAACCTATTTTTCGGTAAAATTAAAACCTAATTTTCGGTAATCTTATCTTAGCGTGTAGAAGCCATACGAAATCAAATTTTAAAATTACATTTGCTAAAGCTTAGACCGTATCAGGTATTCAGTAGCCTCAAGCAGTTCGGAGTGAATAAGCGTTTTGTTTTTCGTACCTTGAAACGGTTCAAGGAAACAGGAAATGTCAATTTTTAACACAAAGGAGGCCCCAGAACGAAGAAAAAGATCAAATGTGTGAGGGAACGAATAAGACGTAATCCAGCCGTATCTGACCGTAAATTGAGCAAACAATTTCAAATGTCCACTGTTTCAATAAACAGGCTCCTCAGATATGTTCTGGAATGCAAGCCGTACAAGAAACAACGGGTTCATGGGTTGACGGAGCGTCAAAAGTAAGCCACAGTCCAAAGAAGCAGAAATCTTTTGGTTCGGCCCGGTGACTGCGAGATTTTATTTTCGGATGAAAAGCTCTTCCTCCTTCAGGACAGTCATATTCAACAAAACGATCATGTGTATAGCAAAAGTTTTGCCAATATTTCAAGAGATAAGCTAGCTGTAGAACGCTATCAGAATGTATCGAAAATCATGGTATGGGGCGCCGTTTCATGAAAAGGAAACGTTTCACGAAAAGGAAAACTTCCTTTTCTTTTCATAGAACCTTACGTAAAAATCAACACTGAATATTACGCCTCGCAGGTTTTGAAGAACCATTTGCTTCCTCATGTTTCAACGCTGTATGGGAATACACCATATTGTTTCCAACAGAACTAAACTTCAGCTCACAAAGCAAAGAAGACACATGCGTGGTGTGCGGAAAATTTGCCCGATTTTCCGAAGAATGGCCTGCATCTTCACCGGAAGTCAACGCACTTGACTACTTTGTTTGGGGTTAGATGCTTCAACATATAGGCTCTACGAAAGGGCTTACTTTAGATCGATTCAAGAAACATTTGATTGATATCAAATTCCTCAGGAAATAGTGAGTGCCACCTGCGATGGTTTTACAAAGCATTTGCGCAAATTTATCAAGGAAAAGTGCGAGAGATTTAAATTGGATTAATATGGTACATTTCTATAAAATGTATCTTTTAAATGAAAAATAAATGCTATGATTTGGTTGATTTGTAATGCTGTAATCCCATTTTGTTTTAGTGACACCTATTGTGGGACACCCTGTACATAGATTTCCCACTTCTAGAATTAAACATCCCTGGCATCTACAATCGTCCAAAAATTCTCGGTCTGGGCTTTGTGGAGACCGGTCTAGTGGTTTGATCACACAAGGCTGGAAGAAAGACTTGTTCTTCTTGGCAGTATGCTTCGGTTCGTTAGCCTTCTCAAATACGGACTTCGCTTCAAGGTCAGTCTGGATCAGCGAAATCTCCAGCGACCCCCGCAGAATGTTCTTGTAGGAATCGGATTTGCACTCATGAGGTTTTTCGTCTATATTTCGTCTATATTACAAAATCGAATGTACATTCAGGCAAATAAACTTAACCTTCCTAAGATGATGGGGTCAATTCTGACCCATGGCGTAGCTTCAATTTACGCTATCTTTTTGTTTTTAAACCAATCGGATTGAAATGTTCTGACTTTCAATATTTTACGGAATCCTTCATTTTAGCATGAAAATATTCCATATGAAATCAGTTAAAGGTGGTTGTGCAAAATAAATTGAACTTAAAATCCGGGTTCTGGTTCCGGTAACATTGTCCTCCGGGAATCGGCTAGGAAGGCAAGGAAGTTTTAGTTTGGCTGTTTTAACGGGTGTTTAATAAAAAATGAGAATGATTTCAATACCTTTCTGGCATTAAAGTAAAGAGCGTAAATTTTTTTCTCTCTACGAGAATTGCTCTATGGACTCCCTAGAAATATGGCATGTTTCTTTTCGCTCGGGTGCTGTCAGTTCAACCGAAGATGGCATCGAAACAGCAAGCACTCCGCGGGCGTGTTGTACGGTTTTACGAAACGCATGGTCATCGTGGAAAAAAGTTTACGGTAGACCACTTTCGAGACGAAAATGTGCCTGTGAGTACAGTTTACCGGATCCTGGCATCCCTGAGCGTGGAGCGGAAGGCTGGTAGCAGCCGTCCGGCGAAGATAATGACGAAGAAGAAGAAGGGGTTCGACAACAAGGACGGAACGAGTTTGCGTGACACCGGCCGAAAATATCACTGCTCCCATACCTTGATTCACCGAACCCTCAAGATGGAGGGCATCATCTCTCGGGTGAAGACTCGGTTGTCCGAGTACACGGACGAGCAGATAGCGACCGTGGATGACGAAGAACTACCGCGGGACGTCGTTCAAGCTGGACGACGAAAGCAACTTTCCGCTCTTGAAGACCCACTTTCCAGAAAATGATAGTTACTGTTCCAGTGACAAGTCGGCCGCACCCCCTCTCCCGAAGTAAAATATCAGTTTAAGCATAAATTTGAAAAAAAAGGTATGCTATACATCGCCATATTGGACAGAGGGATTTCAAAGCCGTGGTTCAAGCCGAGCGATCTGGCCATCAATCAACAAGTGTACCAGGAAAGGTGCCTTGAGAAAATTATTCTGCCGTTCTTAAAGAAGCATCATGCGGATGGGAAGTACGTCTTCTGGCCGGACAAGGAGTCTTCTCATTACGCCAAGAGGACGCTGGAGTATCTTGAGCAGAAAAGTATACCGTACGTGCCGAAAGAAAGGAACCCGGCTCCCTCAGTGTCTTAGTGTACAAAAATAATTGATGGGCCAAGGATAAGAAGCAGTTTACCACGAGGATCCGAAATTGTATCCGGAAGATGGACGTCAGTGCCGTCCAGCGCTCTTGTGAGAGCATAGCGGCTAAGTTGCGTCGCGCGGCTGATCAGGGCTCCTTCTCCAATACTCATGGACTTTTTTTTTGAAGAATAAACATGTTATAATATGTTTTTACTAAAAAATACTGAATTTTTTTTGGTAAAAAAATATGACTACTATATGACTGAAACAAATCTCATTTTTTATTGATTGGGTGTTGGCCAAATTTGGTTTTTTCAGATATAATCCTAAATAGGTTACAGAATATTTTTCATACATCTAGTAACCTTACGTCCGTGCTCCATCAGATTTTTTTCTATTGTGATGTGTCCAACTCAATGGGTAAATTGAGCTGAAGGTGAATTTGAAAGAAGGGGAATTTGGAGTAGATCACACGTACCCACTGGTTAACACTAAGTATTGACCAACGTGCTTTTGCAATAGGTGTATAGACCTGGGGGTGAGTCCTCGGGTACGCAATCTTAGCAGGAAAGCATGCACACTTAGAAAAATTTACAGTATTCGGTAATTTTTTACCGAACTTTCAACAGCTGAACGTTCGGTAATCCGATTTACCAGATTTCAGTGAATTTTTACAGTATTCCGGTAAAAAAATTACCGGAACTTGTCAAATTTTAATCAGATTACCGAACTATTCAGCTGTTGAAAGTTCGGTAAAAAATTACCGAATACTGTAAAATTTTCTAAGTGTGTGGACTATATACTGAACAATTACAATTACAATTACAAAAATATGATTACTATATGACTGAAAACAATCTAATTTTTTATTGAACATCCGTTAACATTTAAAACATTCCAGACTCATGTAGAGAATTGCCGTCTTATGCAAAGTTTCGCACTGCGTAATGAATCGTCTTCTGATAATATGCACAGAAAAAAATAATGAATGTTAGCAGGCGCGTAAAATTTCACCTCGTTTAATTTCAAACCAAAGCAAGCGTAAACAACGATATTGTTTGCAATCTTTCATACGCCATACAATATTGATGGACATTTTTCATACAGTAGCGCGATTTAGACCATATTCAGCTTTATTTTACACGAAATGTTCTAGTAATTTCTGACAAATCTAGCATTCCCTTTACGTGCATTAGATAACGCAGAAATTCAATGTTTCTTTTTATCTGTGTGATATTAGTTCTAAATCGTTTTTCAGAGATGGCACTGCAGTCTATGTTTGCCAAATTATGCTCTAGAGAGTAATTTGACATTATCATATTAGTGGGGTGTCGCCGCAGAGATGGCGCTGCAGCCTATCTTTGCCAAATGAAACTCTAGGGAGTTTCTCAGTATGTGATTTAACGTCTTTTGTCATTATTGTTCAGATCTTGCCGCAGATTTAGCACTGCAGTCTATTTTTGCTGAATGAAGCAATAGAGAGTTGCGATCTTCGGCAAAAGTTTTTAGGACATCATTTTGACATTATCAGATTAGTTCCAGCACAGAGAACATAAATTTAGAACAAAATGTCTTCAAAACATTGTGTACGAATTCAGATCAAAACACATTAATACCTCTGTTACCGCGATCACGTTTCGGACGAAAAGAATCACTGTTCTTGATTGAAGTAGGAACGATACCACTTTATTGCCTCCGTCGATTATAACAAACGATATTTGATGCGATGTCTACTGGTGTTTATTCGAACGTATACTCAACTGATATAGCCTATTCTTGTCGGTTTTATACTGTAAAGCTATGATATGAGTAGGTAGAAAATTGATACAAGTTCGGAAATTGACAATAACGATCGGCAGATCATGATCGGTAGATGTGACGGCCTGATAAGAATAGTGCGTAAGAGAGAGTGCACTACTGACTGATAATTCGAGCAGATGGATCTGTCCATACATTACGTTATGCCTTAACAACCTCGTTTAAAACACTAACGCCGTACAAACAGCGTTTTGCTTTAGCCAGTGTGGAATACAAATACAGTAGGTTTCCGTTTTTGGCAGCATGCTCTAATAAACCAAGTATTTCCTTAGAGTGATTTTAGTTCTATTTAGACAACCATGTGAAATAGATCCCTTAATAATATTCTAGTGAAATTAGAAAATGCAGTAAGCGCTAGATGGATCTCCTAAAAAGCAAAGAAGGTAACAAATATGTATGGAAGAATATAAAAAAATGGGTGATAGATCTGACAATAACATAACCATACTAATATGATTTTGTCATAAGACGACAAATGTCACAAAGAGAAACTTTGCCGAAGATGGCAACACTCTAGAGCTTCATTTGACAAAGATAGACTGCAGCGCCATCTCTTCGGTATTATATGGAACAAATCTACTAACGACAAAAAATGAGAAATGGCTTAATGAGAAACTTTGCAGAAAACGGCAACACTCTAAAAGTTCATTTGGCAAATATAGATAGTAGCACCTTCTGGAATGTTTTGTATGCAATTCTGCTCACACATCGAAATCAAAACCTACTTCCCTTTGCAGCAGATTCCCGGTGCCCAATGTTATCGGAACCAGGTTTTTTCACCACCAATATTATTTTGAGACCATAATCTTTCAAGTGGGGTATAAACACTGTGAAATTCCATAATTCTAGAGAGAGATGAAATCCGGGTCAATATTAACCCTAATGTCTTATGTGTCAGTTTTTTTTTAATATTCGAGGTAGATTAAGAATTTCATAAGGTTCAACTTACGAACGATGCTTTGGAATTTCATAAGGTTGACTTATGAATAGATTTGGTTTCACATGACGTTGTTTTTGTACGCCTATAAGCTTTCCTGTTTACAAGTGTTGATATACACTAGTGGCAAGTCACTGGGCCCATAAACCTCTGCGTTCAATGTTCGAACCCAGGTAGCTCCATATTTTTACTTTTTCAACATAATTATTTTCATAAGAATATCATAAGATAATTTTTGACAGTAATACTGCTTTCTTAAAGCAAATAATCATAATGCAGTCTTATGAATATCGAAAGTTTATTTCGCTGAGTGTAGGACTAACAAATTGATTCGTCGTTTTCTGCAACGAAACAAATTTGTACTTTTTAAGAAGCTACTACACGCGTTACTGTCAAAAGCAGGAAGCATTTGTGGACACAGAAAGAAGATGATGGAAAAAATGATAATCTTGTTCTCCGACGAAAAGCTGTTCATTATCGATGCTATGTTCAGTATAGTAACTAGATTCATAGCCTAGCGGATACAACGACGGGAGCCAATTTGAACTGTCACTTGGCGGAGCCAATCGAGCATATCTCGAGTAATATATGTTAAGGGCCTAAAAGCCATTTGTAAACAATGACTTTAAACGTTGATTTCTCACGAATTACGAGAATCCCACCATATCCTGCTTCTACACATGGTAAAACTAACATTCTTCTACCAAATGCTGCTTTCATTTCACGAGAGTGATTTTAGATTCAATAGAAATCGATATTTAAAGTCATTGTTTACAAATGGCTTTTAGGCGCTTAACAGGAATTACTCGAGATATGCTCGATTGGCTCCGCCAAGTGACAGTTCAAATTAGCTCCCGTCATTGTATCCGCCAGAATATGAATCTAGTGTCTATAATGTTCAGCTGTTCATAATCGATAGCCGCATAGTCCGGTTCATTTCATTGAAGAAACTAGAGGATGTCTCGGCAAAAGTGAAGTTTAAGTTCCAAACTGAAAATCCGGGTCATGACATGATGTTTGGCTTGGTGGCGTCCAACGGTTTGAAAATGCTGCCTGTTTTCATTGATAGTAAAATCTCCCCTCGTTTGATTTCAAGCCAAAGGAGGCGTAAGCAACGAAATTGTTTGCAATCTTTTATACGCCATGCAACAATGTTTCATACAAAAGACTAGATTCAGGCGTTATCTGGCTTAAATTTAAATGAATTATTCCATCATTTTCTGCCAAATCTAGCATTCCCTTTATGTGCATTAGATGACACAGAAAATTAAATGTTTCTTTATATCTGTGTGGATCTACAATTAAGAAAACTAGTTATCTTCCAATACAACTCCACTACAAATATCGATTTGAAATGTTTCATTCGGCGAAAAATTTTCATATTTGAAATCATCAATTCGCTGAACTGGGTTGGATCGGATGAAATGCAAACGCTTACATACATTCCAGCTTTTTTGACCACCGCACACAAAAATTACAAAAAAATTAGTTTGTCATGTTTTTCAAATTTATGTACAATTTAAATGAAAAAAAATGTCGAAATTGCCGTTTCTGATGTAATTATACACCGTTTGAAGGAAACATGTAGCTTTCTGCATTAGAGCAATGCCACGAACAAGTGGGAAATTTTTCCAGTTTTTATTTTTTGTATTTTTTGATTTGCATGAAACCTTGCATACAAGTTTTTGGGGAAGAAAAACGCCGTTTTGCATACTTGGTTCGCTATTTTGAATCTAGCCTTACTTATGAGAAGAGCCTATGAAAAATGCACATGATATCTTCAAAAAATTGTATCTCGGAAACGGTTTGTCCGATTGGTTTGGTGTCTTCGGCGAAGTTTTAGACAATTGTTGGTGCTATATGGAAAAAATATGCACGGTAAAAAAAAGTTTGGTTTTTGTGTTTTGAACTAAAATATAGATTTTCCCTTAAAAGTTACATGTCAATAATTTTTTAATTATCTTTATGTTATAGCTGACTAAAAATGCTATCTAGTGCACAGTAGGTTGTTCTGGAGAAAAATAGGTTACAATGAAAAAATTTTTTTTTTTTAAATTACAATTTTCAAAAAAGCTATTAAGAAAAGTCAAAAAAGTTTGTCACTCTAATTTTATGAAAGTACATCAAATTTGCAAGCAAAAAGTACTTCGGTAACATTTTTCTAAGATGCACCGTTTAGAAGATATTACTGATTTAATATTGATTTTTTTGATAACTTAATAAGTTTTGGCCCTTTTCGGATGTACTCCGTATTTTTTCAGTTTCAAAAGTATTTTTTTCGGAAAGATTGGAAAATTTTGAGTTAAAATGACACTGACAACTTAAAGATTTGAGTGAAATTCTCTGCCTTAAAAGTATTTTGAAAAACAAGTTACAAAATCCCACTATCAGGAACAATGATTTCTTCAAGTGATTTTTGGTGTGTTGTGCTGAAAACGTGCTAACAAGTTTTAGATACAGGTAATTAGATACCAGTTAGCTGTACTACGTACAGTTGGTGATTGTTAACATGGTCTTTGTTGGAACTAGTCCACCATGGCCACGCTGGCCATAACGAGGCTAGCTCCGTCGATGACCGTTTCTTAATAATAAATAATTAGTAATGAAACAAAAGAACTGGTTTTGAATTTTTTTTGAGGACGATGATATAAGCCGTGCAATGCCAGGCCAAAGAGATTTTGTTAGCGTAAAGACAGGAAATAAGAGATTAGCTGTTCAGAAAAGATTGTTAATGATGACATTGAGAGAAGCTTTTAATCGCTTTAATGAAATGTACGTCAATGTAAAAATAGGGTTTTCATCATTTGCAAGCCTCCGGCCAAGGCAATGTAAACTATTGACTATCACAGGAACACATTATGTTTGCGTTTGCACTACGCATGAAAATGTCAATTTAATTTCACATAGCTTAAAAAAGTACAATGTCTTGAATGATCTAAAAACATCAACGAATAGATTACTTTCCGAAAATAAGACAACTCATTGACATCTACGAAGATGTAAAAACTGCCCAGATACCTCAGTTTAAGAAGACAGTTTATTGAAACAACTGGAAGAAAACTTTGTTGAAAAGCTTTCATTCGAACAATGGGTTACCACTGACAGATGTGATATAGAAACTATTGTAAAGCAAACCGATGAGTTTGTTTCATTTTTCAGCTCAAAATTAGAAAGTTTGATTCCGCATGATTTTGTAAAAACCGAACAATCCAATTTTTTGAAAACTACAAAACAAAACATGCAAGATGGTGAATTTTTAGCTATTTGTGACTTTTCTGAAAATTATTGGAACGTACAACAGGCCACAATCCATCCTTTCGTAATATATTATACTGAAAATATGCAAATTAAACATTTTAGCTTCATTATAATTTCTGAAGAACTAAGACATGATTCAGTCGCTGTTTATTTGTTTATTGATAAAATGATAAACTTTTTACAAATTGATCAAAATAAAAACATATAAAAAATGTATTTTATGTCAGATGGTGCTGCTTCACAGTATAAAAACCGAAAAAACTTTTCTAGCCTTTGTAAATTTAAGTCAAAGTATGGTATTGACGCTGAATGGCATTTCTTCGCAACATCGCACGGAAAAGGTCCATGCGATGCTATTGGAGGTACGATAAAACGCATGGCTACCAGAGCAAGTTTAGCCAAAGAACGCGAACACCCAATAAAGACTGCAAGAGAGTTGTTTAATTGGGCAAACAAACGAAAAGAAGAAGAACTTACAAAGTTGTCATTTTGTTATTCTACTACAGAAGAATACGAAAATATGTCTTTGCAGCTAAATAATCAATATAATAATGCAAAAACAATTCAAGAAACTCAAAAATTCCACTCATTTCTTCCTCTATCAGAAAATACAATAAAGGCAAAGCTTTATTCAAACTGTCCTGACAATGATGCCAAAATATTCGATATTGTTAAGAAAGTTGTGTAAACAATAATTTTATAAAAATACAGGAATAAAAATAAACTGATGATATCCAACATATAATGTTATTTTTTATTGCGCACAATCACCATCCCTGAAAAATAAGCTTATTTCGCTCTTTTGAATCTTGCTAATTGAGGAGCTTGCATTTGCAGTTCTCAAAAGGTGTATCTCGAAATCGAGTTGTCTCATCGGTTTGATGTCTGTGGCGATGTTCGGCAATAGATAAACACATCCAGTTTAAATGGATTAAACTGTTAGGCGATATGCAAGAGTTGAATGCACATTTTCAACACAATACACCAAAAATAACTGGAAGAAATCATTGTTCCTGATAGTGGGATTTTGTAACTTGTTTTTCAAAATACTGTTAAGGCAGAGAATTTCACTCGAATCTTTAAGCTGTCAGTGTCATTTTAACTTGAAATTTTCCAACCTTTCCGAAAAAAATACTTTTGAAACTGAAAAAACACGGAGTACATCCGAAAAGGGCCAAACCTCATTAAGTTATCAAAAAAATCAATATTAAATCAGTAATATCTTCTAAACAGTGCATCTTAGAAAAATGTCACCGAAGTACTTTTTGCTTGCAAACTTAATGAACTTTCATAAAATTAGAGTGACAAACTTTTTTGACTTTTCTTATAAGCTTTTTTGAAAATTGTAATTTAAAAAAAAAAAAAAATTTCATTGTTACCTATTTTTCTCCAGAACAACCTACTGTGCACTAGATAGCATTTTTAGTCAGCTATAAAATAAAGATAAATAAAAAATTATTGACATGTAACTTTTAAGGGAAAATCTATATTTTAGTTCAAAACACAAAAACCAAACTTTTTTTTACCGTGCATATTTTTTCCATATAGCACCAACAACTGTCTAAAACATCGCCGAAGACACCAAACCAATCGGACAAACCGTTTCCGAGATACAATTTTTTGAAGATATCATGTGCGTTTTTCATAGGCTCTTCTCATAAGTAAGGCTAGATTCAAAATGGCGAACCAAGTATGCAAAACGGCGTTTTTCTTCCCCAAAAACTTGTGTGCAAGGTTTCATGTAAATAAAAAAATATGAAAATTACTCGTTCCTGAAATGATATGGAACCGCTCATTATCGAATGCACATATGTGCTAGATTTGGCGCAAATTCATGGGATATTTCATGTCAATTAAAGCCAGATATCACCTTAATCAGATCTTTTGTATGAAAGATTGCAAACAATGTCGTTGTTTACACGAGGGGAAAGTCCTACGCGTCTGTTAAAATTCGTTTTTTTTTTTCGTGCACGGCATAACATACCGTTGTTGGTCTAAGATCTGCTACACGTCAAATTAACTATCGGAGCAATTTAGATGAATTCCTGTTTGTTGAAGAACGTAAGCTCCATTTCGAAACGTCTGCAAAAATAAGGAAATAGTTCCCCATATCGTTTCATAATGTATCGTTGAACGATCGCAAAGCCACTCAAGGATCCAGCATTTTGTTGTGTGCCCATCACGAAAGAACGTAATCCGAAAAGGTTAATCTTATTATTTCCCAAAAACCACGCACGCACGTTCTTGTCATCGTTTGTTTAGGAAAGCTATTTTCATTGACCCACCTATGGTAGAGGCAGAAAGGTCTCTACACGAATTGCTGGCGTATTTTGTTTAGGTTTATTG
>JASCZW010019995.1:0-12944 GCA_034211315.2 Aedes japonicus | reverse complement strand
TTTTCCATTTATCTGGAAAGTATGCCAGATGAAAACATCTGTTAAATAGTTTTACCAAGAAAGACAAAGTACTCTGAGAGAGTTTTTTGATGAGGATATAGAAAATTCCATCATCACCTGTTGCTTTAATATTTTGACATTTTTTAGTTAAAGCTTCTACTTCATCCAAATCAGTTCCCCACGAATCATCAAAAATATTTTCTTCGATTCCTCAATACCACTAGTAAGTCCCAAACTGAAATTATGGGAGCTCTCAAACTGCTCAACAAGATTTGGAGTTTTTCCGTATTTGTGAGCAAATTTTTATCACCTTCCTTAAGCGCTGGTATAGGTTTTAGAGTCAAGATTTTAGAGAGTTTCGGTTTGGAACTCGGATCTAATTTTGACACATTATTCTCAAAATGTTTGTTCCTCAGGGCAGAGAATTTGTTTTTGTAAATCTCGCCATATGACTTTCATAGCGGGATCACGTGTTCTTTGATATTGACGCCTACGTTCATTTTTCAGGCGAATCAAGAGCTGAAGATTGTCTTCAATTATAACTGAATCAAATTTAACCTCGCATTTAGGCACTGAAACATCTCTTGCTCTAACTATAGAACAAGCCAGAGATTCAAGAGCATTATTTATTTCATTTCTTGTTTGCAATGGAACATGAGGATCAACGTTGCATTCCATAAATGTTTGATATTGATCCCAATCAGCTCTATGGTAGTTGAAAGTAGAACTGATGGAATTAGAAATGATTTCTTGAGATATTTCTAATGTAACGGGAAGGTGGTCAGAACCAAAGTCAGCATGGGTAATCAATTGATTACAAAGTTGACATGAATGAATTAAGACCAAATCAATAGTTGAGGGATTTCTGACTGAAAAAAAGCAGGTTGGACTGTTTGGAGCTACCGGTCTAATTAATGTCTTGTAGATGGTCAACTTTGTAGTTCGGCGAACTTTGTTCGATCTCCGCGTCCTACGGAGTCCAAGTGGGCACGAGTGCCAGCCATAATGCGCCTTTGTATCTCTCTGCTGCTGTCGTTATCGGCGGTCGCTAATTCGTCTACTACCTCGATTTCATCACCGTCCATCTGAACTCGTGGTAAGAGGCTTACATTGTCTTCTCGTGAGCCTCTTCCATTCAAGTATTTTATTTTCAACGCATTAATCACAATTCTACCAGCTTCAGCCTTAAGTCTGATGTACGTTTCCGCCATCGTCTCAAGTTTCGTGCTACGATATCAACGTCGTCGATGAAGCCAAATAGTTCTCGTGTCTATCCCAGCTCTCCAATGCAATGTTAAACAACAAATACGACAATCTACCACCTTGTCGTAACCCTTTCCGAGATTCGAAGGGACTCAACAGTGCCCCTGGAACTCGGACGATAACCATCACTGCAACGATGGATCGCTTTGACCAACCACGTCAGTTTTTTTCGGAAATCCATATTCGTGCATAATCGATGTCATCAATGTTACAACATTGTAATATTATAGTTTTATAGTTTAACAATATAAAAACTTGCATATGATTTAATTTAAAAATTTTAAACTTTCGATATTTTACGACTTAACAATTGTATAACATTTTCAAATGAAGAATTATTCAATGAATCAATTCTACAATTTTAAAATTTCTCAAGTTCATACCTTAAAAATCTGACTTTACCAATTTAAAATACAACTAAACAATGTTATCATTTTAAGTTTTAAATCTACCAATTTTAGCAAAACAGTTGAAATTTTTTTTTTTTTTTCAATTTTGAAGTTTTTAATTTAATAATTTAAAATTAAAACTGTTTGAGAATTTTAATATATCACAATTGTCAATTTAACATATTTGAAAATTTTGTGACTATAAAGTTTAACAACTCAACAATTAAGGATAAATACAATTTACAAAATTGTTATTTATCAATTTTTTAAATATTGCAAAGAAATTTTTTTTAATTCTTCAACATTAATATTTCTGAAATTTAACGATTTCATATGCTCACACTTCAAAAATCTCGATTTTAAAATGTCACAGTTTTTAGCTAAATATAGAAAATTTAGAGGATTTAGAAAAATTAGCTCAACAATTGAAAAACGTAGCTCTTTTTTCAATTTTAAGTTTTTTAACTAATCAATTTAAAAACAAACTGTTTGAGAGTTTCACCACATCATAAATCACCATTTTACAAATTCTATGAATTAAAAAAATAAAATGGGTAATATCACAATTCACAATTAACAATTTACCAATTCAATTAGCGATTTAACAATTTAACAATTTCCCCATCCATCTTTCCATCCGTGAAATTGTTATTCCTTTTAACCTCGAGACGGCCGCGAGTAATCGGTTCTATCCACCTAACATTAGTTCTAAGATACCTGTTGTATATAAATATAAAAACTTGGCTCTTTTTAGTTGATTCGATTGAGCCTGTACAATTAAATGATATGTATTAAAAAAAATAACAATTTAACAGTTAAACAATTTAACAATATTACAATTTACCAATTTACCAATATACCAATTTAACAATTTAACAATTTAAAAATTTAACAATTTAACAATTTAACAATTTAACAATTTAACAATTTTCTATTTTGTGTTTATTGTTATTCCTATTTGAAAACCGGACATATTTATCCCATTTAAATTCCACTGAATGACACACTGATGAAATATATTACATCAATGTGCTTAAAAGTTACACTAAGAGTGAAATTCAAGATTCATTTAGAGAAATATTTCTTACAACGGTCTGCAATAGAAAAAAATAAAACGTCAATTTAATAAGTTAATATGATGGATGGCATGTTACTTGCATCAAAATAATACGTCATTCTACGAATAACAATGTTGATACGTCGAAATGTTACGGCAAGTTGTCATATTTCATACAGATACGTCGAACTTTTCAAAATGACGTATTATTTTTAACTAGAAATTAGAAGCAGAATTAGTATCTTCCATTTAATTCCAACTACCTTTGCTTACTTCGACAGATACGCGTATTTCGTCTACAATGTGCAGACTTCTTCAGTGTCTCGTACTAATAACTCGACTATTATTTTTGTGTGCAACAAAACGGTGTAAAAATATCTTTGCTAAAAAATCAATTTTTAATAAAACTAATTAAAAAATGTTAACCTTGTGGTATAAAGACTTTTACTAACGCGTCGTTAAGGGGCATTCAAATGATATAACATTGATTCGCAAGTTACTTTTCAACACAAGCGGCGTATCTAAATTATTGCCAAAAACTGCAAAAATGATTCTACACTGTTTTGTAAAAAGTTAGTTAAAACTTTCAAGAATAATCCATAAGAAAGTTCAACAAATATGGGCATATATACATAATTTCTTAATAACATACCATGAATAACGCGTTTGTTTACTTTTTGTTACCTACGTCCTTTTGAAAAAGTACTCGAGAATTTAACAATATAACAATTTAACATTTCATCTATTAAACCATTAAACTATTTAACAATTTATCACTTTAACAATTTAAGAATTTTTAATTTGATACTATTACAATTTCACAGTTCAACAATTTAGCAACTTATCAATTTAACTATTTGACAATTTAACAATTTAAAAATTTAACAATTTAACAATTTCACAATGTAACAATCTAACAATTTTACAATTTTACAACTTAGAAATTTCACAATTTAACAATTAAACATTTGAAAAATTCAATAATTTAAGAATTTAATAATTTAACAATTTAACAATTAAGCAATTTGACATTTAAACAATTTAAAAAATTATTAATTTAACACTTCAATAATTAAGTAATTCAACAATATAACAATTTTAAAATTTTACAATTTTTGCAATAAAACAATTTTACAATTTTGCAACTTTGCAATATAACAATTTTTCAATATTACAATTCTACAATTTAAGAATTTTACAATTTGACAATACATATCACCATTTTGCAATATTACAATATTACAATTGACCAAATCTGAACATCGGTTTTGGTAAAACTCAAATTGAACAGTTTCAGAAATACACATATTGTTTCACAGGCACAGATAAAACATTTAGTTCCTCTGATAAATACATAGGGTACGGGACGAGTTTTAAGCAGTCTAATTAGCACCTGGGACATTTAATGAAGCTTCATATAATCTATAATTAGAACCGCCAATATTTAGACGTTAATCCCTCTGCTTACTTCTGATCTATCGAAACATACTTTCAGCAACGAGCATCAGACTCAGACAATTTTATGGCCATGGAATAAAGTTCCCAATTGCAGGGACTTATTTAAAGCATACGGATTGCATTCCAATCATGAAAATGTTTTCTTCAGCTCCGTAACCTGGAAACAAACTATCAATATTGCATGAATGCGATTCCGTACATATGTGCGAAGGCGAAATTAAACAGGCCAGTTCACGATTTGCTGCAAACCTCAATTTTCTCAACCCGCTCCTTCGTTTTACCCATCCGCTCTCGAAAACAGGCAACCAAAACATGTCGATTGCTACGATCACAAATTTGTCTGCTAGCAGGGTATGAGACAGACGTACACGGCCAAACTTTTAGTTTGTCATTGATGGTTCCAAATGATGAGCTATATCATAAGCAGAAATCAACCTCGAATGACTGTAAGAAGCATGAAATAAATAGTGATTTTAGATCATCTATATATGAAAAAAAATTAACTCAATGTTCAACATTACATTCTGTGATGTGAGAAGAAGCTGATGAAGACATTCCCTCCGGTAAACGTGAATAAATGCAAAATACACAAAGCCAAAATTTTATCGAATTTTTCCAGCAGGTAGTAACCTGATGGTTTTCTGGATGATGTATTTTGAATCTTCAAAATGACAGTAGTGAATTGGTAAGCAATCATGTGTTATACAGTCATCGCCAGAAAAAAGTGGCCACCTACCCCAGTTTCTCCTTTTTGTTCAGCAAACTGTAAAATAAGTGAAAGATTCTAAGTTTTGTTGTTTTGATGGCATATTTATTATGTTCTTTTCTTGTCTGGTACATAAAAAAACACTTGTCCTACAAATTCATATTTTTCTTCAAGAAAGATCAAACTATGCATGTCAATATAAAGTGTGAAATTATGCATGTCAATATAAAGTGCCCACTTCTTATTTTCTTTAAAAAAAACAAGTTGTAGATCCAGTCTGTTGAGTGATCAGTAGTTGATGTGTCCTCCCCTGGCCTTCAACAGTTTTTGCAAACGTTTCGGCATACTCTCCACCAGATTCTTGTTGTGGGTCAAGATCTTCCCAGGCGTTCTCAAGAGCTTGAAAATAGTTATGTTTGTTGGTAACTCCTGTCTTATCAACTCGTGAATCCAAGATGGCCCACAGATTCTCTATGGGGTTCAGATCTGGACTCTGTGGGGGCCATTCCATAGGTTTAATACGGCAGGAACGGAAGAATGTCTTTGACTTCTTCGCGGTATGTTTTGGGTCATTATCTTGCTGGAGCACAAATTTGTTTTCCATCTCAGTTTTAACCAACGAAACCTCCAAATTCTCACGCAATATGTCGATGTCGGAATCTGCTGTCATAATACAATCGATTTTTACCAAAGCACCAACACCCGCCCAAGAATAACACCCCCACACCATCACGTTCCCTCCACCATGCTTAACTGTGCCCTGGATATGTCGATCATGAAGCGCCTCTCCAGGTCTACGCCCTACACGAGCTCGTTTTTTGCTGTTGAACAACTCGAATTTGTACTCATCAGTTCTCAAAACAGTCTTCCAATATTCTAAAGGTTTATCAGCATGTTCCCGAGCAAATTTGAGTCGTTTCGCTTTGTTGACTTTGCTAATAAAAGTATTACAAACCCTGCTCTTCTCAACTTATTACAAAACCTGCTCTTCATACCGTGTTCAGCGATCCTTCTGCCTAGAGTACTGTCCGAGATCGGTTGTTGAATCACTTCCTTGATCTCCCTGAGGGTAACCTTCGGATTTTTCTTAATTTCTCGAATGATTCTCGCAACTGTTCGGGAATCTGTTCTATGTTTCCTTCCCCTTCCTGGGCGATCAGCTAATGAACCATAGGTTTTGTACTTTGTGAAAAGTTTGGTAACCGCTGCTTTGCTGTATCCATACTTTTCACCAATCTTGCGATGCGATTCACCTTTCTCGATGTCACGAAATAACACATTTTTGGATCTGCAAGGGAATAGTTTTGATTGCACTGAATCTTTCTGACCGACAACTGAAATCCGTAAGAAGATCAACAAACACTTGGAAACGTCAAAAAATTTGAATACGAAGGGCGTCTGGATGTAAAAATTACATACACTTAATATATTTTCAATTGGGCACTTTATCATGGCACACCACGTATGGTTCAAAAAATAATTTTGCAAAAATGTGTATTATCAGTTGCCAGAATACACAAGCATCTTTAAAATAATAATATTATCATTCTTAGAAAAATATATGAATACGATATAATGAGTTTTTCAATGACTTCAGAGATGAAGCGTGTTCATGAGAAAAGTGGGCACTTTATTTTGGCGGTGATTGTACACAGAATCATATGTTCGAATAATAGAGCTTATTAAAAAGCTTATTAAAATTTTATTTATTTATTTATTTATTTATTTATTTATTTATTTATTTATTTATTTATTGTAGTCCATCTTCGACTAAGTCGACCAGGCTGATTACTTAGAATATCTATATCTTAACTTCTAATTCTAGCACTAAATACATTTTTAGACAAAATACAATCAAATTCGTAATATACATCATTGAAGGATCGCAAACACAGAACAATTATTGAGTTCGAAGTTCGTTCTGTGAAACGGAATTGTCAGCTATGGGGAGTTTTGGAACCGACGAGGAGGAGTGTGCCACGGAATCATTTCTAGAAGTTCGGTACAACCCCCATGGCCCATTCTAAGGTCAAAGATGAACAGTCGTTGCAGTTTAATACGCCTGGCTGATTATGTTCGTATCATTAAAATTGAAATAATTTGGAAAATGAAGGAGTCTTAGACCTATTTCCTAATAAGTGAATAAAACAGTCACCCCCAATTTAGCCGTTCCTTACACGAATTTTGCTGCCCAAAGCCCAAATTAATACAGTGTGTGTAAGCCGTACCAGGAGTAACGCTAATATACCCGGCGACGCGGTTTTGGTGATAAAAACCACCCTCCCCGTATCGTTATATATCGAGAATCGACTAGGCTCATAAAAACATCGGACCGACAGCCGTTACCGGAAATCGGTGGCAAAGGTTCATAAACATAAAATTGCGCCACCGAAATAAACCAGAACCAAGCAGCAAATTTTCATCATACACATACCTAGTTTCTAAACGCCGACGATGATGTCGTTGTCCTTTCCGCATGTAATCCCTTGTGTTCGCGGTCAATCGAGTAGAAGTGATAGTAGTGGTGATGGTGGTGGGAGAAGCGAATGAAGATGGCCCGGTGGAATAACAATGCAACATGCATCGGATTATTCGACGGTACGGGTTCCACGAAAAGAGTTTCGAAACCGAATGTTTTGCACGGGTTCGAAATAGTGCGTTTGCGGTGGATTCGATCCCGTCATGTCAGGTTCAGGAGTTTACGTGAAAGAATGTGCACCAAGACAATTGAACACATTGAAGGGATGAAACAGAGGTATAGGAAGTGGCGTGTTAGGAAGTCTATAAAGATAAGACACACATTTTTTGGGCCTACTTCGACATGAATGAGATGGAGATTTAGAGCTTAAAATACAGTATGGTAAGGAAAATGGGTGAGAAAGGTAGGTTATTAAATCACGATCCCATGTGTGGCACATCTGTTCGATGTGGACGAGCTGTCCCTTTAAATCCTTCAATTATATGTAGGCTGTTTCTTTTCATAAAGGTCAAATAAGATATTTCAGAAGAAGGATGGAAAGCTTCCTGTAGATAAATATCGTGAAATGGAACAGAGCCAGTTCAGAGGTTACGATAGTATCGGTGTAACCTTCGCCAGAACGCCGTCACTGCGTTACGAGGATAGATTCGGTATGTGTCGGAAAATGGTTAAATTATTGTTTGGAGCTTTGACTATTCCTAGAAGTATCTCGTTCGCTCGTGCGTGAGAAGATTGCCTTCCAAGTCTCAGCAAATCTCGGCTTGTATCACGAAACTGCGCGAAACAATAATTTGTTTAGTTGTTGAATTGTTAAATTGTTTAATTGTCAAATTGTAAAATTGTAAATTTTTTTTTATAAAATTGTAAAAATTGTTGTATTGTTAAATTTTTATATTGTAAAAATTGTTAAATTGTTAAATTCTTAAATTGTTAAATTGTTAAATTGTTAAATTGTTAAATTGTTAAATTGTTAAATTGTTAAATTGCTAAATTGTTAAATTGTGAAATTATTAAATTGTTAAATTGTTATACTGTTAATTTGTTAAATTGTTAAATTGTTAAATTGTTAAATTGTTAAATTGTTAAATTGTTAAATTGTTAAATTGTTAAATTGTTAAATTGTTAAATTGTTAAATTGTTAAATTGTTAAATTGTTAAATTGTTAAATTGTTAAATTGTTAAATTGTTCAATTGTTAAATTGTTGAATTGTTAAATTGTTAAATTGTTAAATTGTTAAATTGTTAAATTGTTGAATTGTTCAATTGTTAAATTGTTAAATTGTTGAATTGTTCAATTGTTAAATTGTTAAATTGTTATGTTAAATTGTTAAATTGTTAAATTGTTTAATTGTTAAATTGTTAAATTGTTAAATTGTTAAATTGTTAAATTGTTAAATTGTTAAATTGTTAAATTGTTAAATTGTTAAATTGTTAAATTGTTAAATTGTTAAATTGTTAAATTGTTAAATTGTTAAATTGTTAAATTGTTAAATTGTTAAATTGTTAAATTGTTAAATTGTTAAATTGTTAAATTGTTAAATTGTTTAATTGTTAAATTGTTAAATTGTTAAATTTCTAAATTGTTAAATTGTTAAATGGTTAAATTAATAAATTGTTACATTGCTAAATTGCTAGTTTGTTAAATTGTTAAATTGTTAAATTGTTCAATTGTTAAATTGTTAAATTGTTAAATTGTTAAATGGTTTAATGGTTAAATCGTTAAATTGTTTCATTGTTTCATTGTCAAATTGTTAAATTGTTAAATGGTTTAATGGTTAAATCGTTAAATTGTTTCATTGTTTCATTGTCAAATTGTTAAATTGTTGAATAATTACTTGTTAAGTTGATAAATTGTTATATCTTAAAGCTGCTAAATTTTAAGGTTAAAGTTGTTAAGTAGCTTAATTGTAATGTTGGTAAATTGTTAAATTTGTAAAATTGTGAATTGTTATAAGTTGAAATTCTTAAATAGTTTATTTTAAAATTAATAAATTGAAAAATTCAAATTTGAATAAAAGTTATGTTTTTCAACTGTTGAACTTAATTTTGTAAATTTAAAGAAAGCTAAAAATGTTAACATTGGGAAATTAAGATTGTTAAACTACATTTTTCTTTAAAACTGTGTAGCTAGAATTATATGTGCAATATTGCCTTACGATAAAAGACCTCGATATAAGTATAGTATCTAGGGTTACCAAACTCATTTTCATCTCATCACCTATCAGTACGTGCTATTTGAATACAAAAGCTTGGCGCATAACCATCTGATTTGATCTTGTTAATTTACCTGATGTGATCTTGTTAAATTGTACAATTTAAATTTTTTAATGTTGAAAAATTGTTACATTGTATAATTCTAAAAAAAATTGTAAGTTGCATTTGATTTATATCGTTGAATTGTTAAGTTTTATAATTAAATTTTTTTTAAATTTGTTAAATTGTGAATTGTTAAATGTTGAAATTCTTAGACAGTTTATTTTTAAATTACTTAATTGAAAACTTCAAAATTGAGAATAAATTGTTTATTGTTAAACTATTTAACTAAAATTTTTTAAAATAAAGAAAACTTTAAAGAAATTATAACATTGTGAAATTGTATTTTAGATTGATTGCGTTTGATTGTTGCAGTGTGAACTTGTTAAATTGTAAAATATAAAATTTTTATAATTGAAGAATTGATTAATATAAAAATTCATTATTTGGAAAATTAAAAAAAACTTGTTACACCGATAAAAATAAAAGTTGTGAATTGTAAAATTTTTTAATGTTAGATTATAATATGGTAAATATTTAGACAAATTAATTTGAAAAAAATGGTACAGGGCTAAAAATCTCGACGATCAAAGAATTGAAAACAAAAATTGGAAAATTCATTAATCGTCGTACAACAAATTTTTAGTTGCATTTTAAATTCTTGAATTAAAAAATCGATGTATTACAGAAGCATAAATTTGTTTTGTTGTAAGATTCTGAATAATTGAACTGTGATTTTGTCATGTTAATAAATTGTTAATTAACAAAGTCTTAAAATTGCATAATTGTAAAATTATGAAATTTTTCGAATTCTGAAATTGTTAATATGCCCAACTTTTTAGTTTAAAAATGTTTAACTGTAATTTTGTAAATTTGGTAGATTGTTAATTTTGTAAAAAAACGAAAAATAGTTCAACAGACAACCTGTTAAATAGCCAAATTGTTAGAATGTTACATTGGCAAAACCTAGAGGTACATAGCTTAGCTTCAACTACCTAGTCCCTGGGCTGGTCTGGTTCTTTACCATTTTGGAGAAAAAAACACACTAGTGTTGCCAGATCAGTGACAAAGCACCCCAAAAGTTCGTCTTAATTTCCTCCAGAATCAATGGTCAAGTGCAATATTTGCAAATAGCTGAAATGTTGCATTCGATCATTTTAACTCAGTTAAAAAAGTTTAAATAGTTTAGTATTACAAATCAGCACAGTTTTGGAAAGCATTACCACATAGGAGAGCTGTTCCATTATTCATCCCATAACCCATTATTTATACTTATCGGAAATGTAGGTTTAATGTTTAAATCAATCGATTCCTTTTGTTATTAAGTTTGCTAAATTTCAACTTTCAATAATTTTAAAAATAAATAAAACGTAAGAAATCAGATTGTTATGCGTCAATCGTTTGTTTTCTAGTAGTACGAACTTATAGGGGAACGTCCATTAATTATGTCACGCAAAAACTGACTTTTTATAACCCCCCCCCCCCTTACTGCGTGACATAACCAATGGACTTTCCCTAGTTGATGACATCACGATAGCAACCCTCAGATACTACACAGAAAAATAGTTAATTTTAACAAGCGCGTCAAATTTCCTCGTTTCCAAGCCTAAGAAGGCGTAAACAACGAAATTTTTTGCAATCTTTCAAACAACAGACTAGATTCAGGCGTTATTTGGCTTAAATTTTCTTGAAATATCCCATTATTTTCTGCCAAATCTAGCATTCCCTCTGTGTACGTTAGATAACGCCGAAAATTCGATGTTTCTTTTTATCTGTGTATACTTGTATCGAGGTCTTTTATCGTGAGGCAGTTTTCCTTATTCAATTCTAGCTAAGCAGTTTTATTGCAAAATGCTGTGTTAGAGTAAGCATCGGTAATGGACGATGTGTTATGTCATCATGAAAAAGTTTTGCTGAAGCATTCAAAATGAAATCCGCGAACAAGGATAGAAAATCCTGTTATGATCTAACGAAACACAGATAGAAAGAAACAATTAATTTTCTGCGTTGTATAATGCACATATAGGGAATGCTAGATTTGGCAGAAAATAATGAGATATTTCGTGTAAACTCAAGCCAGACAACGCCTGAATCTAGTCTGTTGTTTGAAAGATTGAGCACATTGTTGTATGGCGCATTAAACATTGTAAACGATCTCGTTGTTTTGTTTCTCTTGGCTGGGAATTATACGAGGGGAAATTTTACGCACCTGTTAAAATTCATATTTTTTTCTGTGAACAGTCCACGAAATGGAAGATTCAGTTAACATGCGAAACAAAAGAAGAAGCTCCTAAGTAATTTCAAGCTAAGCAGGTATTTTGGTAGATACTACCTTATCGAAAGGTAAATTATTTTTACGCACATTGCACATTGTAGAGGAAATACGCGTATCTGTCAAGATAAGCAATAAAGCTAGTTGGAAATAAATGGAATATACTAAACATTCTTCTCATTTCTAGTTTCAAGTATTCCACTATACAGCTCATACTTTGTAGAATTCTTTAGAACTCGATTTGATATCTTTACTAAAATATTTCTTTGAAAAATCGGCCTATCTTTTGGCCGAGTTGTGGTGGCTAGGATGGTCCAAAAAATAGAAGATTTTTCTCCTCGATTGATAGAGAAACACTTTTATTTTACAGACATAAGTACATCTTTTTGTTCACAGAGTTTATGGACTTTCATTTGTCTCTTTGGATAATGGACCTGATATAAAAAAAACCGTTCAAAATTTAAATTGAAATATTTTGATTAAACTTTCATATTTCATGCTTCAAATAAGTTTTGGATTATAGAAAAGTAATAATTTAATAAATTTTTAATGTTTAAGGTAAGATTATCAGTAATTTCAAAAATAAATGTATTTACAGTTTCAAAGTAAATACTCTGACTGCTCTACAGTATTTTCATATTTTCGACCGTATGGTTTGAAAACAAGAGAGGACTACCATAGGCGTTGGCCTGACCTGCAAGGTATGTTTAATTAATAAATTTTGAAATTGTAAAGTTGTAATTTGCATAGCGATGTTTTTCTCTTACTCAGTCGGAAAAAACCAGCTACAAAGCCATGCTGGATTTGATTCCCGATCTGTTCAAGGAATGTTTCATGAAGGAAAATTACTTCAATCACTGGGCATCGTGTATGATAGAACTTGCACGTCAATCGAACTAATGCAAAGTGGTACTGACATCGAATGCAATCAATATTCAACTGTAGAAGTTCATTTAGAATATTAAGTTGCAAGCATGCTATAAGCTGATTGTGAAAGCAATAAGCTTAAAATGCCAATAAAAAATATGACAAACGGTTTTCAAACTAATAAATAACAACATAGTTTT
>JASCZW010019994.1:0-12928 GCA_034211315.2 Aedes japonicus | reverse complement strand
AACCAGAGAGAACGGCGGCTCCAACCGAGCGTTCATCAGAGGCTGCTGCGGGTGATCGTTGGGGTACTCTTTCCGAACCACGACCCGAGTCCATGGCCCCCGCCGCCGTAGATTTGTCCTATGACCAGCGTTCCAGTATCCCAGACCTTAACGCTGTCATGGCGACGGAAGGATGGACGGCTTCGCCGAACACCCGTGAGCACGTGGGCATTGATAACGGCACAACGGGGGCCGGCGACGAGGCGACGGTGACGAATGAGGAACTCATTGCGATAGCAAAGTCGCTAAAAGTGAACAAAGCGCCGGGACCAGATGGTATTCCGAACCTGGCCATCAAGACGGCTATCTTGCTGGATCCCGAAATGTTCAGGGTGGTGATGCAAAAGTGTCTGGAGAAGGGCGTCTTCCCGGACGGCTGGAAAATTCAGACACTTGTGTTGCTACCAAAGACAGGGGAGCCACCAGAAGATCCATCGGCATATAGACCTATATGTCTGTTGGATACAGCGGGTAAGGTGCTCGAGAGGGTAATCCTCAACATACTGACAACGTACACGGAGGGTATAGGCGGTCTGTCTAATAATCAGTTTGGCTTCCGCAAAGGTAAGTCGACGGTGGATGCCATCCTGTCCGTCACCAAGACGGCTGAGGTGGCAATCCAGCGCAAGAAGCGAGGAGTACGATACTGTGCAGAGGTCCCCCTTGACGTGAGAAACGCATTCAATAGCGCCAGTTGGGTGGCTATCGCCGACTCGCTCCAGCGCCTACACGTTCCTGGGTACCTGTACAAGATTCTCGGAAGCTACTTCCAGAATCGTGTACTGGTATACAATACAGCAGGCCACGGCTCACCGAAACGTGTCCAGGATCACGATGTACGACGAGTGCGGATGAGTTCCCGAGCGGGTGAAGATAGTCGAGTTGCAGACGGCATCACCTGGATATGTGAATCCATCGAAGAGGTCTTAGTTAACGGCCTCACACTCCATTGGCATTGTGAAGAGATGGATGAGCTCCAGGCAATTGGAGCTAGCCCACCATAAGACTGAGGTCACGGTGATGAATAATAGTAAATCGGAGTAACATGCGACGATCAGTGCAGGTAACTGCACAGTGGAATCGAAGAGGTTCTTGAGGTATCTAGGGGTTATGATCGACGATAAGCTGCCCTTTGTCAGTCACGTAGATTATGCCTGCAAGAAAGCCTCAATGGCTATATCGGCATTATCCCGCATGATGTCGAATAGTTCAGCGGTGCAAGGGAGCAAGCGTCAACACCTGGCCAGTGTCGCCCTGTTCATACGTAGGCACGGCGGGCCGGCATTGATCACCGCTTTGAGTACCAAGAGCTACGTAAGTAAGCTAGAGAGTACGCACAGGCTTATGTGCCTAAGAGTGGTTAGTGCATACCGAACAGTATCACGCGACGCGGTCTGCGTCCTAGCGGGAATGATGCCAATAGGCATGTTCATAAAAGAAGGCGTAGAGTGCTTCGAACAACGGAAGGAAGAGGAATTCGGAAGACCACTAGAGCCGCATCCATGGTTAAGTGGCAAAGGTAATGGAACAACTCCACCAAAGGTCGGTGGACCCACTGACTAATCCCGGAATTAACCGGGTGGGTCGGTAGGCAACACGGTGAAGTGAACTTCCACTTAACGCAGATAGTCTGGCCACGGCTGTTTTAGACAATACCTGCATAAATATGGGCATGCACAGTCCTCCGCATGCAGCGAGTGCGCAGGAGTCGAGGAAACTGCGGAACATGTGTTCTTCGCATGCCCTCGCTTCGACGACGCGAGATCCGGCATGATTGCCGTAAGAGGTCACGACACGACTCCGGACAATTTGGTCAAAACGATGTGCCAGGACCGGGACGTCTGGGACGCAGTATGCGTAGCAGCCTCCCACATCGTCCTCGATCTCCAACAAAAACGGCGAAACGACCAAAGGCAGGTCGCAGGGACCACCTAACTACTAAAGCCCTGAGTAGCTTGGCATAGTGGGTGCTTAGCAAACACAATAACCGCCTCCCCGAAGTAATACCGAAAGGTGGTTCCGGGGAGTTATGCAGAAATATGTGTTTCATTTGTATGGGATTCCCCCCTTTCAGAGAAGGGAGAGGTCTCTCACTATCTTAAAAACTTTCCCCGTCTCCGAGTCTTTAAGGTACCGACAGACAGACAGACATACAGGCAGTTTGACAGACAGACAGACAGACAGACAGAAATTCATTTTTATCTATACAGTTAAAAAAATATTCAGGGATCCGGCTTCAAGTGTGAATATTATTCGACTGATGAATAATAACAATGGAGATGAAACAGTACAAGAAAGAGTGAATAATTACAATGGAGTCTTAGTACCCTAGCAGCCCACTTGTTACAAACCGGTTGAAGTAACTTCAATTCGACTCGATCAAGTTACAATCACGTTGCCACGACCAATTTCGACGATTTTGGGGATGTTGCTTGGGTACCCAGTATCATAAAATTTCTTTTTAAAATTTTCTCCAGAGGTCTGATTTCAATATGTTATTTGTCTTGGTTCTTCGCGATATTTGTTCATTCAAATTATTCAAACTTTTGATTATTTTTGGTCTATTACAACTTCTGTTCATTCGACGTTATGTCCATTCGACCTAATGTCGTTTTGTCATCTGACGTTTTGACATTCGACCTTTTGTCTTTCAACAATTTGTCGTACAATCCTCAGAACAAGTCCATTTTGGAAAAGTTTTATTTGCGATAAAAAAAACACAATAAATAACAAAACTGGCTTGCTAAGCTTAGCTTAAGTTGACTGCATAAAACAAATAGTTGCTACAGAGTGATTGATCAGAAATAGTGAGATTGTTCAATGCATCAATCGATTGTATAGGTTACAACGATTCCATAGTTAAATGACCAAAAATGGTACCGGCCACTTACTTGCAATCAGATGCAAATGAGAAAGGAATATGAAAATTAGAATATTAGATTTTGGGACAGTATTAACCTCTTCGATCCCCAGAATGATCACAGGAGGGAGGTTGAGTTGATGATCAGCTTTCGTTGGATCAGGACACACCTTGATGAATGATGTGATCTTTCGTCTAGTGAAATATTGAAATAGTTTAGGACCGATTTCCGATACAAACCGATTTATACCAACAGTAAGGATGCTATCTGCACCAGCACTTCAAATTTTCAAATAAATAAGAAGAAGTAGTTTTTGTAATGTTGTCAACTAGTGCGAGATTTTTGATCATCGGGAGAGTTGTTTTTGGAAATTTGAACCTTAGAATCAAACGATGATTTACTATCTAATTTGGAATTTCAAAACCAACTTCTCTTAAGAATTTTCCAGTTATGTAAAATCGGATAAAACCATCAAGCTAATAATCAGCTTATTGACGTAAAACTGGCTTCATCTGAGAGAGACTTTCAACACTAAATGAGCTCAATTTAAAACCAAGAAAAACAAACATCCATCCCGCATTCCCGGTCCTTTCGCCGTCCCATCAGATAGCATATTTAATCACATCAAGAGGCAATCATTCCAAAAGGGGAAAAACTAGCCATTAGTCTAACATAACTCACCGGGTGGGTGCACTTATCGACGCTGCTGGTTCCATGCTTGACGGCTTCTGGTTTTCTTCAAATATTTGTAAACACTCTTCGGGAAACCGTCTTTTCAACTCGATCGAAACCCTAAAAAGTGGCCTAAATTTATGGCATTATTATCGTTGGCTGACGACTTTCGAAAATTACCCATCCAAACAACAAGGCGGAAATGCCCTTTCTCGGATTGTTTGTTTGTTTGTTTGATTTTCCTCCCAGCAGCAGCATCCCGATAAATAATTGAGCAATAATGGCTCCCCTCCAGCACTCTCGGGCAGTGAATCATCAGTGAAAAATTTCCGGAAGAATTTGGGTCGAAGATTACCTCCCCCGCAGCCCCCTTCGTCTCCGCACAATCGATGAAGGAGAATAAACCATCGTAATCCGGGAAATCCACCAGCCGGTTCTTTTAACCTCGTCTCCACTGGGAAAACTTTTTATCGACAGTCGCTTCCGCTTTCAACCATCCTTTCGCAATTGTCTGAAAATTGTTTAAACACTAATTTAATCCTGGTGAAAAGTCGTTCCCCATCCTGGGCCCCGCTTCTTGTTTTCGGGATGGATTGTGGAAATCGAAGAAGAGAGAGACAGCAAAAGTTTGCAACTTCCCACCCACCAACCTCCTGTATCTTTGATTGTTTTTCTTCTAGGCTGTTTTACGCGTCCGTGGCGAGGGTTTGACCAGCTCCCAACTTGAATGCATCCTTGTCCGAAAGGGAATTCGAACCCACTGCCTCCGGTTTGGGAATGCCAACGATCTAACTAGCCTAGTGCGGCCCAAACTGTACACTATTTATTCAATGGTAAGATTTTCCACTCGAAAGGAACAACTTTTGTCTGGTGGCTCCGAGTCGAAGCAAAAAACCACATCCCGCTGCTGCTGCTGGTATGTGGCTTCGACAGACAGCATTCTGGGGCTCTGGGAAAGTTTATTGCCATACGGGAGCGTAGTTTAACTGAGCTTTTGATGCTGCGGCCGTTCGGTAATAGGCGTTCTTAAGAAGAAATCGAACTGCTTCAAACGGACGTATGCTTTGTATGGAAATCTCGAAACTTGCATCATGAAACTAGCACCAACACAAGGAATAACATTGCTTTACATGTTGTATGCTTCTTTATGAAGTGCTGAGAATTCGAGAAACTTTTGATCTCGTCTTTGTTTACAGGATGACATACGTCTGTTTGAAAAAGTTTCGAGAAATAATGCCCGCTTGTTGGAAACGAAAGCTCTGAATTGTTATTTAGACATATTAATATGTACAGGATGATCAAAGTTATCCCAGCGACTTGAAAATAGGAATGTTCTTGTACTACAAATAAACTGTGTTTTACACAGGGGAACGTTGCTCATCGAACCTTTTGGTCCACTCCATAGCATCTTGCTAACATACATTGAGGATGTATGTTGGTCCCAAGCATCATCTGTTTGATCTCTGTATTATTGCAACTGATCTGGCAATAACGACGTAGCAACCTAGGGCGGTTAATCAGGCTCATGATCAAATATATTGATTTCAACATGGTGTTCAGTTAACTTTGTTTCATACAGCGCTATACCTAATGGACGTTTTACTGCCGTCTTTACTCACCAGATGGCGGTAAATCTTGAACAAATGTTACGTGTCACGATTATGTAGGGTAATATATCTAAAGAGATTGTAATACAATCTGCAAAAACTTTTCAAAGCTTAATGTTAACTTTAAAACAAATAATAATGTTGTGAATAGCTGTTCTTGGTAAAGCAAACACTGCTTAGGTTTTAAAATATTCATATTACTGAATTTTTGATAGTATTTCCCACTTTACCGAACTTATAAGCCACCATCTTGAATTAAAAAATGGCGTTGGACGTCAATTTCCAATACCAAAATACCGTCTTCGTTCCAGAAGTAACCATTTTGTACGGGTTTTGACAGCATTTCACACTTTTGTAGAAATCAGAAGCCGCCATCTTGGATTTCATCATCATCTAGTGCAAAAACTTTCACTTTCAAAGTCTTATGTTGATAAAAAATCATATCCTTTAAACGGACAG
The DNA here is from genome assembly GCA_034211315.2 of Aedes japonicus. Lineage (NCBI taxonomy): Eukaryota > Metazoa > Arthropoda > Insecta > Diptera > Culicidae > Aedes > Aedes japonicus. The sequence continues at coordinate 7,290 of JASCZW010019994.1, read as the reverse complement.
ATATTTTTCTTATCGTAAAGGTTTGAGCCAAAGGGACAATGGGGACAAAGGGGGACGTTGTTCATCGAATCTCTTCTTAGCATCTTGCTTTGAGGAACCAGGCGGTTACCCACCGATTCCGAAATTCGGAAGATGTTTGCATTGAGTTGTCTCAAATTCCAACACCCCGCCAACTTTATTACAAAACATTGCTATTGCAATTAGAGATTATGAGATCATTGGGTATAAGACCAAGTCTCCCCCGGTTGGTACAAAACAGATGAGCTTGGACATCAATAGACGCATAAAGTTGCCAAATGACACGAAATACTTTTAGAGACTCTAATTTCACCAAATCCTTCAATCGTGATTTCAGGTGGATAAGAGTCGACTGTCCTTAAGAAGGTTCAACTTGCTTAATGTAGATATTTCTAATGAAACATTTCTTGCCTTTAAAACCATCCACATGCCAAATTTAGTTCCAGTAACTTGATAAATTCTCGAGTTATCCAGAAATGTATGTTTCATTTGTATATGAGCCCTCCTTTCGGAACGGTGAGTGGTTTCGAGTCACCTTAGAAACATTTCTTGCCTTCAAAAACCTCCACCTGCCAAATGTGGATTCCTTCACTTGATTAGTTCTCGAGTTATGCAGAAATGTGTGTTGCGTTTGTATAGAAACTCCCCTCTTACAGAGAAAGGAGGGGTCCCAAAGCGCCATAGAAACATTTCTTGCCTTCAAAATCCCCACATGCCAAATTTCGTTCCATTTGCTTTATTAGTTCTCGAGTTATGCAGATATTTCTGATTCATTTGTATGAGAGCCCCCCCCCCTTTCTAGAAAGAGAAAGGGTCTCAAGCCACCATACAAATATTTCTTGCTTCTAGAAAACTGCACGTGTAAAATGTGGTTCCATTTGCTTGATTAATTCTTGAGTTATGCAAAAACTTCAGTTTTATTCGTATGGGAGCCTCCCCTTTCAGAGAGGGGAGGGCTCTCAAACCACCATAAAAAAAATTCGTGCTTTCAAAAACTTCTACTTGCCAAATTTGGTTCCATTTACTTGATTAGTTCTCGAGTTATGCAAAAGTTTGTGATTTATTTGTATGGGAGACCTCCTTTCGAGAGAAGGGGGGTCTCTAACTATCACATGAACCTTCTCCGGCCCAAAAGAAACCCCTCCATACAAAATTTCACGTCAATCGATTCAGTAGTTTCCGATTCTATAGATTCTATAGACAGACAGACAGACAGACAGACAGACAGACAGACAGACAGACAGACAGACAGACAGACAGACAGACAGACAGACAGACAGACAGACAGACAGACAGACAGACAGACAGACAGACAGACAGACAGACAGACAGACAGACAGACAGACAGACAGACAGACAGACAGACAGACAGACAGACAGACAGACAGACAGACAGACAGACAGACAGACAGACAGACAGACAGACAGACAGACAGACAGACAGACAGACAGACAGACAGACAGACAGACAGACAGACAGACAGACAGACAGACAGACAGACAGACAGACAGACAGACAGACAGACAGACAGACAGACAGACAGACAGACAGACAGACAGACAGACAGACAGACAGACAGACAGACAGATAGACAGAAACTGAAGGCAACAAAGCGTAGTCGGATGTGTCTATATGTAACCATAAACTTTGAACTCAAGAAAGGTCATTCAATGCAGTTTAAACGAAAAATATCCAAACAATTATTTCGATTTGGTTTTGATGAAATCTCGAACTTTTCTTCGAGTACCACTACCATCATATTTTGGACACTCTGTTTGCTAACCTGAACGGCCATTGTGTTTCATCATTCCTTTATCTTTGTTGCATCCCGAGTCACTGTTCAACTCTTCTTCGACTTCTGTTTGTCAATTGCCCAATATTTCTCAATTGAGCGGAATGAAGGGCTGTTGGGTGGATTTATTTCCCTGTTCGTAGAAATCCAGCCCAGTTGTCTCGATAGCGCTGTAGTACTTGCCCGCTGCGGTGCAGCTTGCCAAATTAGGCTAAACCGTTACAGATCTATTTTGAGCTTTAATTTTCGGAAGAATACGATTTTTTCCGGTACATTTTGGAATCCATAGTCTTGGTTGTCACGAAACCTGACGGCAGCGGTATTGCTTTGGTCTTAAATCCGCTGTTTTGACAAATTGAGGATGTATGTTAGACCCAAACATCATCTTTTGGATCTCTGTATTGTAACTGATCTGGTAATAACGACGTAGCAACCTCGGGTCGTTACTCAGATTCATGATCAAAAAATTTTTTTTAACACGGTCTCCCATCGCAGTAACTCACAAACTTTTTGTGGATAATAAGTGGACTCTTCTCCCCACTTATTGGAGCATCCTATCTTTAGACAGCTCGCTTTTTTAAACAATTGTTCAATCTCTTAGTTGGAAGGAGATTGATCATAATCCCGAAGATACGTACAGTTGTTGTTGCCAATCGATCTCTCCGACCCGTTCTTGGGCATTCATACAAACGTCGTGATGAGGATAATTAAAGAAGTTATTAAAGCTTGGTCAATTCGAAAAGACGGGAGTTATTGTCAGACTTAGTCTCGGTATGAACTACTTCATACATCATCAAAGAAAGACAGGATGCAAATTGTAAAAACAAAAAGCTGAACCGAGAAAAGCACCAGCAAAAGAGATGCTGTATAGGAGGAGTAAAAGAAGTAATAGAAATAAGCAAAGTAGCAATGAGAAAATCAAAATAAAGAGAGCAGTAAAACAGAAGAATAAAAGTTGAAAACACAAAATACAAGCAGCAAAAAAAAATAAGTATAATAGACTGGAAAAACGAACGAGACCAGCGGAAGAAGGAAAAGTTTGAAAAGGTAGAAGTAGAAAAGAGAAAATTAAATATAAAGAAAACGCAAGAGATGGTAGCAGAAAAAAAAACTGAAGATAAGTACAAGTGCCTTGAATTTAAACTGCTGTAAACTAAGTACATTGATTAACACTAACGCAGTTTGATAAAAAGTGTCACTATTCAAATTGTTAATCAGCTGTCTGTCTGTCTGTCAGACAGGGGGAGGGGCTTCCATACAAATGAAACACAAATTTCTGCATCACTTGCGAACTAATCAAGAAATATTTTTATGGTATTTTGAGACCCCTCCTTACTCATACAAATGAAGCTGAAATTTCTGCATAACTCGAGAACTAATCAAGCAAATGGAACCAAATTTGGCATGTGGAGGTTTTTGGAGGCAAATACTGTCTCTATGGTGGCTCGAGACCCCTCCTCTATTAGGAAGGGATGGCTCTCATACATATGAGAAACATACTTTTATTGCATAACTCGAGAACTAATCACGCGATTGGAACACCAAATTTGGCATGTGGAAGTTTTTAAAGGCAAGAAATGTTCCTACGGTTGTTTAAGGCGCCTCTCTTCTTTGGAAGGAGGCCCTCATACAAATGAAACACAAATTTCAACCGAACATGAACATTATCCCTACTGTTTTGAAAATTGGTATGCAGAGGTTTTTGGGGACGGAGAAGGTTATTATGATGGTTCCAAACTCGTTCCACGTCTGGAAGGGGGCATAATTCGAGAACTTATCAAGCAAATGGAGCCAAATTTGGCATGTGGAGGTTTTTGAAAGGCAGGATTTTTTTCTTTGGTGGTTCGAGACCCCTCCCACAAATGAAACAGAAATTTCAACCAAACATAAAAATTATCCAGGCATCTCAAAAACAAACTGTGTTTTTTTTTGGGTAGGCAGCATGTTCTGATAGAAGTTTGAATCAATAATTAAAATAATTCAAATATGTCTTGAACATTTTCAATTTCCATATCTCGAAGAATTTAGCAGTACGCTTATTGTTTGGTTCTACATCAACAGACTAAGTTTAGTTTATGATGGGTGAATAATACTACAAAAATATCACAAGTCACATAATAAAGAATTAGAAAGGTACTAGCAAAAACTGAATTGTCAAATAAAGTTCCTGATTCTTAAAAATATACTGTTGAATCTCCGACGACTCTAGTCAATATAGCGAGCCTTCAAGGATAAAATTGACATCGTTGAAATAGAGCAAAAACAGCAACGTGCCAAAGTGGCTTGATGAAATGGAGGTAGTAGACGAATTCGTGTATCTGGGCCCATTGGTGACCGCCGATAACGGCACCAGCAGAAAGATAAAAGGGCGCATTATAGCTGGCAAATGCGCCTACTTTGGACTCCGAAGGACGCTTAGATCGAACAAAGTTTGCCGAACTACAAAGTTGACCATCTACAGGACATTAATTGGACCGGTAGTTTTCTACGGCCACAAAACATGACCCTTGCTAGTGAAGGACCTTGGTGTCTTTGAACGGAAGGTGCTGCGTACGATCTACGGTGGAGTGCAGATGGAAAACGGAACGTGGAGGAACCGAATGAACCATGAATTGCATCAGTTGCTTGGAGAACCTCCCATCGTTTACTTCGCTAAAATCGGTCGACTACGATGGGTTGGGCATGTCGTAAGAATGTCGGACGACAGCCCTGTTCAAATGCTTCTCGAAAACGAACCGACGTATACAAGAAGAAGAGGCGCACAACGACCAAGGTGGATCGATCAAGTAGACAGCGAGGCTGGCTAGGACCGATTACAATGGAGACAACTTCTGTGTACAGCAGAGGCCACACCGGCCTGGGTTTGATTGATAAGCCAAGGTGGCTTCCTGGTGGGATACCAGATGTGGCGAGGGATGAAGAAGGCTGGCAGTCACAGATTGCAACTGTTAGTAAACGATTGGAGCGGTAAGATGAGAACCATTGCAGGAGGCTAATTCAAAGCCTGTAAAATTTGGCACAGTAAGGACTGTTTATTTTATAAATAGGACACATTGTCTTGCAGATGTTTTGTTTATTAGTAATCAAATTAATAAAAACGGTTTTATGTGTAATAATCACTGATGTCTCTGTATTACGGAAAAAAAGTATAATTTTCATCAAAATGCCTCTAGATATAAAACTGTTGCACTTTTTCACGAATACCCTTCATAAGTCTTTCCACAGCTCTCTGCGATGCCTTTCGGGTAGCAGATGAACATATTTTTTTTAACTCATTAACAGCCTCTTTGCCATCCCCTCGGAGGTGCCGCTTGATTATTGCCCAGTAGCGCTTAATCGGACGAAATTCAGGACAATTTGGTGGTGTTGGTTCTGGCAACACTGCCGGTGCGAATACCGATTCGAAGATCGACTGCTGAAATGGCCTCACCTGTCGACTCAACAGGCCTGGCAACTTGCTGGGCTGTCAAGCTGACGGACAGAGCATCGAGACGTCACCGGAACAAAAAATTCCTAGAAATCGCCATTGTTAATTCCAACCTCAGCAAACACGAGTAATAAATAGTGCAACTTATTGAAAAGTGTTGAAAGTCAGTTAAAAGTTCAAAACTTATTGTGCAGTCGGTACTACACGTTACCCAGCATTCATCGTTAAGAAGAAACCGATTTTTGTAAGTAAATATTAGTTTTAACTACCACCAATTAATTAAAACAAAATTTCCAGCTTAAAGGTAGAAACAAAAAGTACATTCTAGAGTTTGCGGGCTGCTAGAAAGAAGTCGGTCTCTGCACGTCGTGGGCTCGTTCTTGTTTTGTACAAAATTGATACCATGCATTATAACACTGCCGTTCGATTGCGTAGTTGTCATTCCCAAAACCATCCAGCTTTATTAAGTTGTTTTAAATCAATTTGATTTTATTATGGTACCAAGATGTGCCAATAGGTTCTATATTTTAGTTAGGTTTATGAGTACCTACATAGCTTCTTTACAACGATCTTGAAACATTGTTGTCTAAAATTCCTTTTACTCGTATCAAAGGTTTTATTTTGACTATAAGAACTCGTAAAATGCTGTTTTGAAATGCCATTTTAGGACTCATTGATATTATCTTATTATGGTAAGTTGGAAAAACATTTTAAAACAATTTTTCCCCCAGCAAATGCATTCAACGGTAAATTGACATTTAGGGAAGTCACCAAATGACCAAATAGTTTTATAATAGCCATTGCGAAGGTAAATTGGCTTTTTGGAAAAACTGTGATTTCCATATTGCCATATTGAAATCTAAGAAATCATTGAAATGTGGGAAAATAAATACATCAAATATTAAATGTAATGCAAAAGAAGATCGGAAACCAATTTTGGCATACTTTTAGATAACCTGGTTTAATTCCATCAATTTTCAGGAAATTCATGATTAATTTATCTAACATATTTGTTTTAATTTTGTTTTTGTTTTGGTAAGCAATGCTAATGTTGAGCTTTTATCGTGCCAATATTCACCATGAAATTAAATGCGCATGATAAGCTATAAAATAACTCAATTTGTTTTGGATATTTTGCTATCAAACAAAACTTCCCGCAACACTCAAACTATTTCCTTAGATATTATTTACTATTAAACGATTCAGAAGAGCAGAGAATCGAACAAAGCAGAAAAACAAAAATCAACCACGATATCACAGTGAAGTTTGACAGCTGTGGCCATTTGGTCCTATGCTGGTTTTTAAGGCAGCCAATAGGTTTTATGAAGGTTCTCAAGTGGTCATAATCATGCATCTTTCACTATCTCGAGCTGGTGCATTGTTTATCTCGAGCCCGAAGGGAATCATAAAGCTCCGATCTGACTCCACGATGCGCAGCATATGACCAAATAATGTGATCTGCGTCCTGGTCCACATTCACAGAGATTTCTGTCGCTCAGCCCAACACGATATAAATGAGCGTTCAAAGAATAATGATTGGACATGAGGCGAGACAGCACACGAATGAAGTCTCGACCCACATCCATACCCTCAAACCAAGATTTCTTCGACACCTTTGGGATGATAGAATGTTGCCATCGCCCCAAATCTCCTTTACTCCATTTATCCTGCCAGCTGAGGAGTAATTGTTGACGAAAAAAAGGAAAAAAATTCCATAGCGCCCACCTTTGCAAGCGAGTCCGCTTTCTCATTGCCCAAAATTGCACAATGAGATGGGATCCATACAAAGGTGATGATAAAATAACGCGAAGATAAAGCACTTTGAAGCTCCTGTATTTTCATGAGAAAATACGAGGAGTGATTTACCGGCCTCAAGGAGCGAATTGCCTCTATAGAACTGGGACTATTCGTGAAAATGACATCATAATTGAAGTCGTAATAATTTCTGAGATTCGTGTTATCGAGAAGTCGATATGACAATTTGTAAATCATAGTTAAATTGTCCTTGGTGCTAAAAACTCACACACGTAACTACGTTGAGCTGCCATCTAT
>JASCZW010019993.1:0-12953 GCA_034211315.2 Aedes japonicus | reverse complement strand
AAGACGTCAGTTGAATTCAGCGCAACGTTCACCAAAACGAATCTCGCTGCAAACCCAATCATTTTATCCAACATCCCAGTGATATCTCGGGGAAGTGCAGTGGACTCCGCGGCTTCCAATAAAGCGAGTATCACGTCAACAAATTCCTACCCTTTACTTATTTGAACTGCATTCAGGCGAGGTGCCGGTATTGCCTTAGTTTGATATCACTAGTTTTTACAAATTCAGGATGTATGCTAGTTCCAAGCATCATCTGTTGGTTCTCTGTGTAATAACAGCTTATTTGGCAATAACATAGTAGCAACCTCGGATGGTCAACCATGCTCATGCTCTTAATGAAATGGAGTTTTGATGGTTCAAGTAACAAAAAATACAATAGGTCTTTTTTAAGACTTTGAGGGAGATACCACTTTCTATAATGATTCAAATATTTTCTTAGTTTGCTTAGAGCCATTACGCATTTATTTTTACCCAAATAAGTATGCAATATACTAGGGCACCGGGTAAAGAATTCGTGATCTATATTGAAGAAACTCGAAAGTTATGTCTTCGATACAACCCGTTTTACCCGCTGCCACCATCAGTCTACATTATTCTTTTACATAGATCCTCATTTATAAGCAATTTTGAAATTCTAATCGGAATGGCATTGAAAGTGGTCCAAGCATGACATCATAAGAGCATTAAGAAATCTCGAGACCAGCGTTTAAGAAAAAAATCAGTGGTCCTACGAATATTGAAGATTCATTAGGCTTTTAATGCCTTCCGATCCTGTAATAACCTAAACAAGCGAATTTGATCAGATCGATAAAGAAAATTTTACAGATAAAGCGCGAAAACTCTTCCAATAGGTGAAGATCGCACAACCTCTAAAAGTATTTAATTGAATGTTTAAAAACCAACCCCGGCGTAGTGGTTCACATTTATCCCAACAAACATCAGTGTCCATTAAGCGCTTGTTCAAAAAAGCAGTTTTTCAGGTTCCTAGAAGAAAAAGCTGAACAAATTATCCAAATTTGTTTGAACAGACAGTTATTCATTATTGATATTTGCTGCGATAGAATTTTTTTTTCTTAAGAGTGCCCATCTCGCGATGTATTGCGAACTTTTAGAAAATTATATTGCCTTTATTAAAACAAAATTTCGTCCAATTCTAAGATAGCCATTTTTTTGCAAATTGAGTTTAAATTTTAAAATATTTTTTTAGCAGTAACAATCGATTTTACAATTCTTACAATATTTTTCATAAAAGTGAAGACGATTTTCTAAAACTCACCCAAACATCACTTTTTTGTAAGTCTTTTTCTTTTGAGTTATGTTGATTTAAAAAATAATCGATCAAAAAACTTAAGCCCTTTTCAAATGGGAGTCCAGATGAATTTAAAAAAAAACAAAGTATGCAAAGTTGCTTGACAGGACATAGTCTACCCACCCACAAAGTTTCATTGGATTCTGAGAGGGTGCTGCCAATCACTCAGACGAGTTGGCGTGAAATCCGTCTATGGCAGATTATGCACGAATTTGGATTTCCGGGAAAACTGAAGCGGTTGGTCAAAGCAACGATGGATCGAGTGATGTGTGTTTTCCGAGTCTCAGGGACACTCTCAAGCCCCTTTGAATCTCAGAGAGGGTTACGGCAACGTGATGGATTGTCGTTTTTGTTGTTTAGCATAGCATTGGAGGGTTTGATTCGAAGAGCTGGGATATACACGAGTAGCACGATCTTCCGGAAGTCTGTCCAACTATTTCACTTCACCGACGACGTTGATATCGTAACACGTAACTTTGAGACGATGGCGGAAACGTACATCAGACTTATGGCTAACTCTGGCAGGATTGGGCTTGTTGTTAATGCGTTTAAAACAAAGTACATGATGGAAGAGGCTCATAAGAAGACAACGTTAACCTCCTACCAAGAGTCCAGATCAACGGTGATGAAATCGAGGTAGTAGACGAATTCGTGTATCTGGGCTCATTGGTGAACGCCGATAACGACACCACCAGAGAGATACAAAGGCGCATTATGGCTGGAAATAGTTCCAACTTTGGACTCTGAAGAACGCTAAGATCGAACAAAGTTCGCCGAACCATAAAGTTGACCATCTACAAGACATTAATAAGACCGGTAGTTCTCTACGGCCACGAAACATGAACATTGCTAGTGGAGGACTTGGTGTCTTTAAACGGAAGGTGCTGCGTACGATCTACGGTAGAGTGCAAATGGAAGACGGAACGTGGAGGAGGCGAATGAACCACGAATTGCATCTGTTGCTGGGAGAACCTCCCATCTAAACATCGCTAAAACCGGTCGACTACGATGGGCTGGGCATGTCGTAAGAATGTCGGACGACAGCCCAGTTAACATGATTCTCGAAATCGAACCGACGGGTACAAGAAGAACAGGCGCGTAACGAGCACGGTCGATCGATCAAGTAGAAGGCGACCTGCGAACTTTCCGCAGACGGCGAGGCTGGCGAGGTACAGCCATGGGCCGAACACAATGGAGACAACTTCTGTGTACAACAGAGGCCACCTCGGCCCTGGTCCGATTGGTAAGGTAAGTGTAGAGAGCCACATAGTACTAGATCATGTCGCATAAACGGCGCCGCAATCTATCTTTGCAAAATGAAGCTCTAGAGAGTTGCCGTTTTGTGCAAAGTTTCTTAGAATGTCATTTGCCGTCTTTTAGCAACATCATATTATTTCAAGATCTGGCCGCAGAGATGGCGCTGCAGTCTATCTTTTTACAATGAAGAGGGTTGTTATCTTCAGCAAAATTTCTCATTGTGACATTTGTCCTCTTCTGACAACAGAGCGTTTCCAGGCGAAATGACCTAGAAATGTGGAAAATTTATTTTCTATATTTTTGGATTTGAATGAAACTTTGCATACGCGTTTAGCTTACGACACTGAGCATTTTCCGCGCTAACATAGAGTTTTGTGACTCAAGATTCAGTTTTGAAAATTTGTAGCTCGGAAACCTCTGGTTGTACAAAAAAACTGTCTAAGAACAAGTTGTAATCCTATGTGTGAAGGTTGTGAAAAAAATATACACTGAGAAAAAAAATCGGAAAAAATCAACAATTAACATGAAAATTTAAATATCTCAAAAAACGATTTTTTGATTTTTTTTGACCGTGAAAACTTGAAGTTATTACAAAAATTTTAGCCAAGACTTCAGAATGGAGAAACGTCATGGAAAAAGTTTCTAGAACATCAAATTTCGGTTTTTGTAACAAGTTGTAATCCTATGTGTAAAGATTGTGAAAAATATATACACTGTGAGAAAAAATCGGAAAAAATCAACTAATTAACATGAAAATTTATACATCTCAAAAAACGATTTTTTGATTTTTTTTTTACCGTGAAAACTTGAAGTTATTACGCAAATTTTAGCCAAGACTTCAGAATGAAAACCGTCAGGAAAAAGTTTCTAGAACATCAACTTTCGATGCATTTCTCATAATTTTAATATGTGCGGAATAAACGGTTTCTGATGATATAATCTGATTTTTAAGTTATTTTTAAATTTTCAGCTCCTAATTATGACCTTCGTAAGCGCATCCGTTCTCGAGATATTTGCGATTTAATTTCATCATACTCGAAGAATTTCCGAAAATTCGACCGGAAATATCTCGAGAATGGATGCTCTTACGAAGATCATCATGAGGAGCTGAAAAGTTTAAAAAATCAGATTATATCATCAGAAAACGTTTATTCCCGCTAATATTAAAATTTTGAGAAATGTCTGTCTGTCTGTCTGTCTGTCTGTCCGACCTTTATACCCAAGAAGGAGAGAGGCCAGAGAAGGTTCTATTGTGATGTGAGACTCCTCCCTCCTCTGAAAAGAAGAGGGGGTTGGTTTCATACAAATGAAACACAAATTTCTGCATAACTCGAGAACTACTCAAGTAAATGGAACCAAATTTGGCATGTGGAGGTTTTTGAAATAAAAAAATGTTTCAATAGTGGTTCGAGCCTTCCTCTTTCTGAAAGGGGGAGCTCTCACACAAAATGAAGAGAAATTTCTGCATAACTCGAGAACTAATCAAGCAAATGGATTCACATTTGGCATGTGGGGGTTATTGGAGGCAGATTTTGTTTCAATTGTGGCTCTCATACAAATTAAAAAGAAATTTCTGCATTACTCACGAACTAATCAAGCAAATGGAACTAAATTTGCTTTTTAGGGGTTGATGGAGGCAGGTTTTTTTTCATCTGGAAGGGAGGGGGGGGGGGGTTCTCATACAAATGACACAAAAGTTTCTGCATTACCCCAGAACTAACTCCATATTTTTTTTCTATGGTGGTTTGAGCCCCTCCCCTTCTGGAAGGGAGGGCTCCCATACAAATAGAACACAAATTTCTGTATAACTCTAGAACTAATCAAGCAAATGGCGACAAATTTGGTATGTGAAGGTTTTCGAAGGCAATAAATGTTTGATGGGGGTTCGAAGCCACTTCTGTTTCCGAAAAGGAAGGCTCCCATACAAATGAAACACAAATTTCTACACAACTCAAGAACTAATCAAGCAAATTGCACCAAATTTGGTATGTGGAGATTTTTGAAGGCGATAAATGTGTCTATGGTGGTTCGAAACCCCTCCCTTTCTGGAAGGGAGGGCTCCCATACAAATTAAACACAAATTTCTGTATAACTCTATAACTAATCAAGCAAATGCTACCATATTTGGTATGTGAAAATTTTTGAAGGCAATAAATGTTTCTATGGGGGTTCGAAGCCCTTCCTCCTTCTGCATAACTCTAAAACAAATCAAGCAAATTGCAACAAATTTTGTATGTGGAGATTTTAGAAGGCAATAAATGTGTCTATGGTGGTTCAAGTCCTCTCCCCCTTCTGGAAATGAGGGCTCCCATACAAATGAAACACAAATTTCTGTATAACTCTACAACTAATCAAGCAAATAGCACCAAACTTGGTATGTGAAGATTTTTGAAGGCAATCAATGTTTCTATTGGGGTTCGAAGCCTTCTGAAAAGGAGGGTTCCAAAACAAATTAAACAGCTATTTCTACATAACTCGAGAACTAATCAAGCAAATGGCACCAAATTTGGTATGTGAAGATTTTTGAAGACAATAAATGTTTGTATGGTAGTTCGAGACCCCTCCTCTTTCTGGAAGGGAGGGCTCCCACAAAAATTAAACACAAATTTCTATATAACTCTAGAACTAATCAAGCAAATGGCACCAAATTTGGTATGTGAAGATTTTTGAAGGCAATAAATGTTTCTATTGGGGTTTGAAGCCCCTCCTCCTTCTGAAAAGGAGGGCTCCCATACAAATTAAACACAAATTTCTGCATAACTCGAGAACTAATCAAGCAAATGGCACCAAACTTGGTATGTGAAGATTTTTGAAGGCAATAAATGTTTTAATTGGGGTTCGAAGCCCCTCCTCCTTCTGAAAAGGATGGCTCCAAAACAAATTAAACAGCTATTTCTGCATAACTCGAGAACTAATCGAGCAAATGGCAACAAATTTGGTATGTGGAGATTTTTGAAGGCTATAAATGTTTCTATGGTAGTTTAAGACCCCTCCTCTTTCTGGAAGGGAGGGCTCCCATAAAAATTAAACACAAATTTCTGTATAACTCTAGAACTAATAAAGCGAATGGCATCAATTTGGTATGTAAAGATTTTCGAAGGCAATAAATGTTTCTATGGGGGTTCGGAGCCACTCTCGCTCTGAAAGGAGGGGGGGCTCCATACAAATGAAACACATACTTGAACCAAAACTGAGAACTATCCAACTAAAACACAAAATGTGTATTTCTCGGGTAAGAAGCATGTTGTGAGAGTAGATTGAAGATCTTCTTAATCACTAAAGAGGGATGCATGAGCTACTCTCAGTGCTATATTATGAACAAAGGTTATGCAATAGAAAATTAGGTTCAAACTGACAGGATTTTTTTTTTGCATCATCTGCAAGGTAGAATGCTCATACATTTTTAAAGAAATAAATCGATTCTTTTAAAGAAATGTCTTTCAACATAACATCAGATCTCGAAATGCTATGCATTTTTAAGTGATTTGGCATCGAAAAACAAATTTTCGCTTTTTGAGGAAAGACTTCGGTGAGTGAATCATTTCGCCAAGGAATTTCTCAATAGTTAATGAAAAGTAAAGTAAACGTTCACTGAAATCTTTCAGTACAATATGCTCAATCCGAACGAAAAAATCCACGGGAAAAGGGAGAAATGGGTTGGCCATTCCGTTCGGATTAAGCATTCAGCACAGGAAATTTTCAGTGGCGGAAACTGATTGTTTCACTTCTGAGTGAGAAATTGGGGAGAAACGGGCAAAATGACCCACTTATTGACGAAACCATTCGACTACTTGGCCATTTTTCATTTAGATTGAGCAGTTTGTTAGGAAAAATTTCAACGGCAGTTCGAAGGAGAGTCTGTTGTTTCACTTATCAGGTAAAAGCGACGGGATGGATAGCTAAGCATGCCCTAGTAACATTGCCATCAACCATCCAGCACTAATAAGTTTTATTAATGTTTTATGAAAGCCACTAGAAATCAGTTTGGTTTTATTATGGCACTCAAGAGGTGCTAGTAGGTTTCATATTTTAGTCAGGTTTATGAGAGGCTGCACAGCTTCTTTACAACGATGTTAAACCTTGTCTTCCAAAATACCTTTTACTCCTATCAAAGGTTTTATTTTGACTTTACTCGTAAAATGCTGATTTGAAATGGACTCATTATCTTATTATGGGCAGCTGAAAAAGCGTTTTAAAACCATTTTGCCTCCAGTAAATGTCTTAAGCGGCAAATTGACATTGAGGAAAGTCACCAAATGACCAAATAGTTTTATAATAGCCATTGCGAAGATAAATTGGCTTTTTTGGCGAAACTTCCGATTTCTTCCGATTTCTTCCGATCCGATCTTCCGATTGAAATATATGAATTAATTGAAATGTAGAAAAATATATACATAAAATTTTAAATGTAACTCAAACGAACTGTAGATTTTGGTTAGTCCTTAGAATTCCATCAATTTTCAGGAAAATAATGATTAATTTATCGAATATATTTGTTTCAATTTTGTTTTTGTCGATGCAAACTCGCATAATTTCCACAGGGCATTTATTTTCGGCTCTTATCGTGCTAATATTCACCATAAAATTAAACGCGCATATGATTTGGAGTATCATACGCTATAAAAAACTCAATTTGTTTTGGATATTTGGCTATCAAACAAAATTTCCTGCAACACTAGAACTTTTTCTTAGATATTATTTACTGTTAAATGAACCAGAAGAGCAGAGAATCGAACAAAGTAGAACAACAAAAACCAACCACGATATCACCGAGAATCTGGACAGCTGTGGCCATTTGGTCGTTTGCTGGTTTTGATGGCAGCCAATCGGTTTTATGAAGGTTCTCAAGTGGTTATAACATCTTTCACAGAACATTTTCAAAATCCTTATGGTCTTGTAAAGGTTTTATTAATTTGTTTTCACAACTGTCAATAGAGTGGGCCACTTTGTGCACATTTCGGCTTTAAAGACGCATAGAGTAGGTGTTGGTAGACAAAACAGTTTTGAATGTAGTTTTATCAACAAACCGGGCGGAGTGCTATACGGATGTAATAAAACTATATTTTTTACTTGGCTGGGTTTCCCTTTTCAAGAATAGCACCGTTCGATTCTCCAGATTTCTTTCCCACCAGAATTGATACTTTGTACGAATCTCAGTTGGTGGATGGAGGTAACTGCAATTCCGGGCGCATTTCTGTCCACTGTGCCTGTTTTGCCACAGTTTATCATACAATAGTAGTAAGTATTAACCACTGGATAATACTTACTACTCTGTCGAAAAAGAAGTAATGGTCAACAGAAGAACCAATCGTTCCCTTCTTATATGCAAACAACATTCGAAAAACAAAACGCAACTGTATGCAAATTCCATCCATCATCAGGACCACTGCATCCTGCCAGCATGAAAAATACATGCTGCATAATGATCCCGAGACTGCAATATTTGAATAAAAATAATGAACCTGATTACAATTGCAAAAATATTTACATTGCCCTTCTCTTCCAAGTGAGGAGCAGAAGGACTCCTTCTTTCTCGGAACATGTTCCCTGATTGCAGCTGCGCAGTGGTCACTTCAGGCTTCTCAGGTGTTCCATACTCGGAACTGAGGAGGGAGTCTCAAGTAGTGCACTTTTGGAAAAAAATTGCTACAAATGAAAATCGGTATGACACGCAAAATTAATAAATCCTTCCGCAAATGACCACTCCAGACTCCGAGTTATGGTGGCAGTCCGCAGTAAATCATAAATCTTGATTACCTCTTTCTTCCAACAACCAACTCGCCGGAGCAAAATAGAGCAGCAGCCACACGAGATGCTGAGGGCAGCAACATTCAAGGCGAGGCGTTGCACGGCAATAATTCCCATATGATATATGTGCGGTGCTAGTTTTCTATGGCTTTTTCCGTATTCTCTGCACGCTCAGCGCTCGCACCTGCATATCGCAAAAATTGGCCGCTAAACGGATTGATCGCGATGTGAGCTGCCAGTGGCCACCAGCACCAATCGTCGACCGGTTCAATTGCTCAGCTGTTATGTTTTATGTGTGCGGTTATTTTTCATGCCATGGCACAACAAGGATGATGCCCTGGGAGGAATTGCAACCGATCATATAGGGTTGATAGCGGTTATTGATCACTGCTTGCTGGGTTGTTTACGATTTTGGTCTAGTGGCGTTTGTACAATACATTTTGACATATTTTAAAGCTGAAAAGGTTGGTTGAATCTAGGCAAGGATTGGTTTGTGTTCCGGTTTCGAACAAGAAGCTGAGATAGAAAAACTGAAACGGGTAGGGTAACGGGATGTAATGTTAGCCTAGCTCCGCGATTCCGGCCTATGTACCAAATATGCTCATTGTTTGGTCGATAATCGGCGAAATCGCCGTTGCTATCGAAATGACAGATGCTTGCAAAGCAATTGAGACGTATTGATCGATTAATAATTGTTTCACTTCCATCATTTTGAATTTCTTTACTTTTCCAGACACCATAACTTTGCTGGTTGAGACTGAACGAAGACAGTTCTCTGCATGCACTTCGAGACGGTCTGAAATTTACGACGAAATTGAACCTTCAAACCGAAATATTACAGCCAAGATGTACAGAAAATAGTTACACGTTATATAACTAACAGGTCACGTAAGGTTTAAATAACAATGATTTAACATGAAAACCATAGACCCAATGTTAGGGACATATTTTTTTCTATGTTCCCACAATTATGGCCTGTTGTATGGAAAGCGTAATAAAAATGTTGCTACAGCAGTAGCGTTTACAATACAAATGTCTGATTTCAGTTTGAGATGTTTTTCATTTGGCACAATCATAACACAAACTAGCGCAACAAAATCTGTGTGAGTGAATTCATAAATGTTTTGGTGCCAAAATGACCGCTAAATCATATGTTAGAATCACCCGATGTTTCTTGCAGGATTCAGTATGGTGTGGTTGTTAGTAAAGTTATTTGTTAGGTGGAGAGGCGAATGCAGCTACGGGTACACCTTAATCAGACAATCGGAGAAAGAAACGTACACTAGCCAACGTTCAATAACAAATCTATCGAATAGGACGAACTTGACATCATAGAATGAGCCAATTTGATGTCTCTGTAAATCGACTTATTACATCCGTATCCTCGGTTGCCTGACTTTGCTCATAGTAATTTGTGTAACTTTTCGTGATACATATAACCCAGATGGTTTATTGAACATATCTTGTGCGTGTTTAGCTAGTTAATTTTTCTTCCAGTTCAAATACTTTATAGTTATGATATAAAAATGTAATCGTTGGTATTTTGCATACTGAGGCTGGTCGAGACTTTACCCTCTGTCATCTTCATAAGCTAGCGGTTCGAAATTAATCACATCATGGACCTGAGCATGCACCATATGATTATGACCCGCTTCGTCTGGAGTAATGACGAAGATGTTTCGCGTTCATTTTGCCCCTGCTGGCTAATCCTTCCAGCCGTTCGGCGTTGTACACGTACTTCAGAGCACGTATCGTCAAGGTTGATTGCACCTTCTTCATAGAGTGCACACGACCGCGTTAAACCATGCTGGATCCTATCCACAACAAAACAGCCTATCTACCGGAAAGCAGTGCAGCAGAGTTTGATCGGCACTCGCTTTGCATCCATGGAATAATCCGGTCTACGTTTCTCATTCAAGCGAGGTGATTGAAATGAGCAAAAACACGCGTCTCATCCCCGGGGACCTTTCGGGAATGGCGAACAAAATTGTTTCCGGTGCTGCATAAGTGACAGATTTTGAAATACACCTGAAACCCATTCTAGATAGGAATTCGCAGATCTCATATATTTATTTGAGATTCCCTACCTCAGCCCGCTTTATTCAAGTTTCTCAGTTTTGTTTGACATGATTTCAAAATCATTAGTTAAAATTTATTCATTTTGAAAAACATTCACAATCAATTGATGTTAGGGTCTTTTCACGCTACGGCAACTTAAGTTCTGTCAGGTTGTTGAATGAATTCTCCTGTATGTTGAATGACTGTTGTGTGTCAAGGCTTCAGGTATAATGTATCTGGATATGTTTTTACGTAGGAATACGTTTCTTATTCTATACTTCTCTAAAATCAAGTTTGAGCAGTAGAATCTCAGAGAGAGAGTACTTTTTTTTTGCGTATGCCAGTTTCTCTAAAAAAATTTCAAAAAACACATAATCAATTGGACATACTTCCCTTCAGTTGTTATTTATTGTGGATTAGTATAAACTATTGAAAATAACAATTGTATCTTTATAATTCCATTTTTGAAATTAATTTTTAATAAAATCGTTAAGTATTTTCCCTATAGAACTTTAAATATAATGAGGAAGTCTCATACTTCCAATAGACGATATATGAGGGGTAGCAATCATACTCTCCTTAACAAATGTCAGATCCATCATTTTTCGTTGACCTTCATTTTACGCATGTGTGCATGATGGTGAAAGCAACTATGCAATCTAAATTCACACATCTGTAATAAGTAATAAACTTTGTATACTGGCGTAATATTTAAAGTATCAGCCAACAATGAAACAATGCAAGCTGTAAAACAAAGGCAACTAAGGCTAAGAGCAAAAACGCAACCTGACTTTCATTATAGCTGCGGTATACCAAACTGGGTTTATTGCAACAGAACGGATAGCCTGAATATCGTCTGCAGGAAAGGCTTAAAGAATGGCGGCAATAATTTTTATTTTGCCATCGATGATTTTCAAATATGAAAACTCAGTTAAAGTAAATCTGCTGCATACTGTACCACCATACCTGGTGGTTGGAACAAAAAACATTTGACGGGCATTTATTGATGTTCATTGACGAAGAAAATTGGTGGTTTTATCGTTGATCATGCATCTCCAGTACGGATCATAGACTTGAAAGAAGCTTAAGTGTGCACTGACATCTGAGAATCCCTTCGTGGTCTCTTCCTCAAAATAGCAAAGTCTTCAGAATTCAAGTCAACAGTGTGTCTTGTAATCCACTGACATCCAGGATACTCTGGTTATGGATAGAGCACAACACATCTGTATCATAAAAGTGGCTCTAGGAACAAAGGCTGGGGAGAAAAGGTGTTGAGGTGCGTGAAGACGCTGGTGTCTTCATTCGTGATTGTAAAAATGGAGTTAAACTTTCTGTGTAACATCTTTCGTTAAGTTAAAATCCTTTTTGGTGTAGTAGCATCAATCGCCACAAACAGTTGTGGCCATTAACTTTTGATTATTATATAACGAGATTTTATTAATTGATGACTGTATTTTAACGAATAGTAAACATATATGTCAAATGATTCTCGTAATGATAATAAGGATGAGTACCGTTGTTTTTGCTAGTAAGTTTGCTCAGAAACTAATGATTTAGAAACAGTTGTGGCGTACTTGATCAAAGTTTTATCCAGCTACAGCGGCATTCGAGGTTTACGTTGAAGAATATCTCTAAAAAACTGATTTTTATCATTCAACGCTGGAATGCGTTATAGTTTGTGGATCTGCTTATTACATATCTAAAAGAGTGCTAATATGTTATACTGCAAACATAATATTATTTCCTCCAGGAAGTACCTGAGTTTCAGATCGATCGAAAAATATTAGAACGTTGTCCAAAAGCAAAAACTTCAAGATGCAGTAAAAAATGACAATGCAACAAATGCGTTCGAAATTGAACAGTGCCGCAGTACAGTATCTTAACATTTCTGTGATCATGATGATAATTTTAAACCAGGCCACGACAGGTTCAAAACGGTAAAATGTAATAATAAGATAAGAACTTTGTTTTTTATCAGCCGTGTACCTTGATTTTGATACTTGGAATACGTCAATTTCTTTGGTCAGGCTTTACTCATTTACAGCAATTTTATTTTTGTAAATACTTAAGAACAGCTATATCGACCTACTATTTTTTATTTTTTGTTTTCATGATTTTTTGAAACAATTGTTCTTGATCTTAACACAACATTAATAGAGCCGGAACGGGGTCTCAAATGTATGATCAACATGGAATTGGCTCCTTCTTTTATTGGCGAAAGCAGACGAGATATTTTTTATTTGTAGCCATCGTTAGTGCTGAAATTCGCTAATAAGAACGTTTGAATATTTACCGTTTCCTTCATTTTTCACTGAATAACATTTTCAAACTACACTTATCAAAACTCTTCTTGCATCCTTGATTTCTTCTGATAAAAAATGGTTTCAACATGTACTTTGAAAAATCACGATTACAACTAATATTTCCAGTTAAACTTTCATTCGATTTGTTGCAATTGCCAATCAAACGAAAAAGTGATACTAATCCTTAATTCTCTTGTTTTTGGTGCATTCTCAATCAAGACAAAAATTAATCGAAATACAGTTGCAATCGTATTCTCGACTGTAATGTTAAATATACA
>JASCZW010019992.1:0-12949 GCA_034211315.2 Aedes japonicus | reverse complement strand
TTGACATCTGATAGAGTGGTTTTGTAAGTTATAACATAGGTTTTTGATTCTGTTAAAAGTTTTGTATGGTATATTGAATTAGTTAGTTGTAGTAAAGCCTGTCTGCATTTTTCTTTCAGTGTAGTGTTTCGATTATTTTACGGACCGCTGGAGGGTTTAAATTAAATGACAGCTGAAACTATCAACTTTATTTCATTATATAACATGTTTACATTTTTGTTGCATTAGGTAAAATGGCGGCAAATCAAGTGGAAGTGGGCAAGCGTATTTTGTACGATGGCAGATAAATCCGATGTTGTCGGTTCGCGGTCTTGCCACGAAACTAAAACCACCAAAAGTATCGAGTTTAGTGTTTGCAAATTATTTTACCAGCGCTTGACAGTAAATTGGAAGCTTGGAAGCAAATCAAACCGAAAAATGCACATGAAGATGGTAGCCATTATTGAGTTAAAACCCATTTCTGTGCAAAATGTGGCTTGCTATAGAATGAAGTCATAAAAGTGAAAAACCGTGATGTCAAGCAAAATTTCTTTGCAAAAAGCCGTTCTATGGCTTGACACCAAGTTTTTGCAAAACAAAAACTTGTACTATAATAGCCGACGAAACATATGTTTCCTCGAAGACTTTCAATAGCTTCCGGGTCTGGCTTATTTGCCGCAATGAAGATATCTTATTCCCGAAGTATTTGGTTTGGCAGGCCATGTGTAGTTGTTGTCGAAAATCCAAAGTTTCGTCTCTTTCGGCACCATCAACACGAAAAGAATTTCTTCAAAAGCGGTTGCTTCCATTTGTGAGAAGCCACAATTTTCAAACTCTGTTTTGGCCTGATTTGGCATCCGTCCTGGTATGGTATAAGGCACAAGAAGTCAAATACGTGCCAAAAATAGAGAGCTTACCCAATAGAAAAATAGTGGGCTCATGTTGAGCGGAAATTTTTTAAACAAAGAAGAAATCAAAAAGGATCGACGATTCCAAAAGTAGTTGGAGAACCGCCACCGCTATCGAATCTGTGAATACTGTACGGACTCTGATGGCGGGTGAATCACAAAAGTTCATGAATTTTACAGAAATAAGGATTACTATTGCAATCACCGGTTTTTATTGTATATAACACTATTATAAACTGAAATAAACTGAAACACTGAAATAAACAATCGGTTTGTTCAATCATGTCTATGTTCTTTCTTTGCTGACATTATCTTAGTGTCCGAAATTTAACGTGGATAGGTTTTATATAAAACAAAAAAACATAGTATGCGTCTATAGGGTCCGGCAATTAAACTGCTCCATTACTTTTTACTGGGTTCCCTGCCATTGTGGAAATGAGAGAACCGATGAACTAGCCAGACTTGGATCGTCTCATCAGTTCGTAGGGCTTGAACCCTTCAGTGGTTTATCTGCTTTATCTCTTAGAATGGAGATGAAAGCCTGGAAACGCTTAAAAATAGAGCCAAACTGGAACAACACTTTCATAGCTCGACAATCAAAGCGATTCAGTACTCTAAACATTTCTATGAATAGCAAATTACGTGATCTTACAAAAAAGATTAATCATATACACAGGCCTTATAACTGGCCACTGTCCTAGCCGTTATCACTTGAAGGTGATAGGAAAAATGGAATAAAGGATGTTTAAGATAAAAAATGCCGTTTTATAATTGGATGCATTTTAGATGTCCTAGCCGCTGTAGCTTCCCATATTTGTTACCCCGTGACTGGCAAACGAATGGGCGACCGATCGTGCTCAAATACTACCTATTGCTTGCTCTGGTTCTAGCGATTTGTTTGTTTCCCTCTTCGTGATCAAAATGATTGAGTTTATTTTTTAAATACAAGATATCACGCTAGGGAAGGTCCATTAATTATGTCACGCAGTAAGGGGGGAGGGGGGGGTTTAAGAAAACGTGACGATTCATACAAAAAAATTTGGTGGTCCATACAAAAAACGTGACAAGGGAGGGAGAGGTTTTTTAAAAAAGTCAACTTTTGCGTGACGTAATTAATGGACGTTCCCCTATCGGTAAATTTAACAAACCCTCAGCAACATTTGCAGATTTTCGTCTCGTAGATTATAACTTGGGTACAAGAACATTTATTTCTAGGTATTATAAAATAAATATGCTTCACACTGAATGGAGTTGCGAATTTTCTATCTTTTCAGCAATTAAAACACGAAATAAATGTAGTTCAAATTATTTTCAAGCTAGAACTTTTGTATAGAATACCTTTTCTGTGACTAATATTTTATACGCTTGGCTTCACTTGACAGTTTGTGACAGCTCGAATCTGGCTCCAGCTGACACTTACATATTTTGAGTCTGCTTCTCCCTCCCAGAATTTTAAGTTTCTAAAGAATAATCTGAGCTAATCCATTTATTATTGCGGTTGAGGGATTTGGTGAAAATGAGAGTCCGTAGATGCATTTGGTGCCTCCTGGCTACTTTATGCTTCTGTTGATGGTCAAGATCATCGGTTTAGCACCAACCGGGGAGACTTAATCGTATACCTAATGATTCAATTATCTCAAATCCGTTCAACCCTAATCTCGCAATGTTTTGTGATATAGTGGACGGATAAATAGAAATATTGGATAACTCAATGCAGACGTCTTCCGAATTTGGTACCTAATAGCATGATGCATAGAGATGGACCGGAAAATTTGATGAGCTACCTCCCCCACAATAATTATCCGATTTTCCTGGTGCAAATATTGTTGTGAAACATTTCTTTGTTTTTCAACAATTGAGGAAAAACTTAAAATTTCCATACCTTTTTAGATTTAATCCTAACATTTGGATCTCGCCTCCTAGCTAAGTCGAGCGCCTTGGGTTGGTTTCAATTCTCACAGTTCATTTAGGTTTAAAAGTAGACCAGTTTTGCGGGGAGGAACTTTGAAAAGTAGATAAAAGAGAAAATCATCAAGATTAGGTGTAAAGAAGATTTATCTCACAACAATTTGTTGAGCGGTATTTGTTTTTCGTATTAATTTAGAACCAATATAAACTACCATCCGCTTTTCCGTGTGTCAAATTCAAGTTCAATCGGTAATTTTAGCAACCCTCCTCTTAGTGTGGAAAACTTCGCACTATTGATTTTGCTAAAACGTTGAAAATAAGGAATACTCACTCTGCGCAATGCTCAATTCGTGGAAAAGTCTTATTTCACCACATTCGCAATTTGCTGCTTGTTGATGGCCGGTGCTTTATTATAGGAGATATAAAACTCGAGCTTACTTCAATGCAGTTGCTGTCGTACCGTTATCATTTTATAGAGCATATCATCGCAGGCGGACAGAACAGGCCAAAAACGCAGCGGAGTGTGAAGCTCTGCAGACTCGTTTATTGGAAGAAGAACACTAGCGGGTTGGTATCAGTCAGCGGCGATGAGTGGTAATTATCTCATAGCTAACATCTATACTAGTAGCCATGCAGTTAATCAGTATTCCAGCAGAGTAAGCTGATTTTACGCTTTTGTAATTTTCTTGCTGATATGGGCTCACTTGTTGATTATTTACTGGTGCTCGATAACCTAGTCACATGAGCCTAAACGTAGTATGGCTGTGTAGTCTACAAAGCCTTTCGTTTCGATTGTGTTTATTTAATTTTGAATATTTGTTTAAAGTCCATTCAACTGCTAAAATGTTTTACCACGGCCCTGGTGGACATTGCAGAAATAAGTACCACACAAAAGAACCATGTTGCGGCACATTCCCATAATGTACGACAGCGATAGCTTGGTACCAGTCGTCTTTTGTGAACTGGACCGACTCGGCCTCTGCCTCTCTTGTTGTGTCTCACCGAAGGGTAAAGCACTACTTCGCCATAAGCACCCCTTTTCGTCATATTCAGATGAAATAAACAATGAATCAATGAATCATCGAGCTTATAGAAAATTTCAGAAGATAATTAAATTTGAATGCTTAAAAACAATGAGTATTTCAAGTAACAGTTGGAATGTTACATTTATTTATCTAGTGCGTCCGTATGCCGAAGTAATGCAATGACACTTGAATACGTTGAACAGTGGGAAGATTTGACATGATCATGGCAACTTAAATCTGTATACCTGATACAATACAAAATGTAGCGAGCATAACTGGTGATAGTTTTGAATGTATGTAATAAGATTCTCTATTTTTAAGACTTCAATACATTTTATTAATTTTTATTTGTTTTATTTAAAAGAAATAAAACATTGACAAAATTGTAGCTTAGATGCTGACCTTCAAGTGATTTAACTCGTTAGGATTTCAAGAAACAGTTTAGGATTTAATGCAATCGCTTGAAACTTGACAATCTTGGCAATCGCTTGAAATATGACGAAATTTTCAGGAAAAACGTTATCTTCTCAATTTTCAAACACGTTCAGAAATTGATGGAAATTGCGCGGATTGTGCTTAAAATGACGTAGACTAGATTTTAACCCTACTGTCGGTAGCGAAGGTCAGGTCAATATAGCACTTCAGTCGAGAGCGGATTACCGGCCACCACTGGCCGGCATAAACTGTTCACTGCTGATTAAATGGTTGTATGCTTACGGTTTTGGCATATTTGTTCCCAAAACAGACTACCTGGGAAACAAAAGCCTGCTGTTGTCACCATCGGGTCGTAACGGTTCGTTGCGCTGTAAATGCCGCTGAAATGTATAGCACACTGATTTTGCTTGCGGTTTGGGGTCTGTTGTAGTTTACAAAACATCCGCAGGCCTATCATTAACACCACTCAATCGTCCTCTTTGTGCGACATTACTCCGCCCCATATTACTTCGTAGTGTTCTTGAACATATGTTTTATTCGAAACATTCTTTATGATCGGGATAGATAAGCATATTTTTTTTAAATATTTTTGCTGATTTTTATAATTTTCTTATTCTGTAGATTAATGATTAAGGAGTCTTCCAATCAAAATTTGATCTAAGTTCAAATCAAAGTTTTTATTAATAAATCAATTCTTTTTCTTTTTCAAGTTCAGTTAATACAGAATACAGAAGAAATACTCAGCTAAGCTTCCTTTTTACCGAGTGCAAATTTTCGGATCTTTCGTTTAACACCTGCCATAAGATTTTGTACGTTCTCCTTGCCCACTTTATTCGCCACAGAACGCCAGTTTGCCTTGAACTGGCTCTCGCTCACAACAGCTTTTTGAGTCTTCTTAAGATTCCGCTTGACGATGGCCCAATATTGTTCGATTGGGCGGAGCTCTGGCGTGTTCTTGTTTTTTTTTTCGAATGGCAAGATGTTGACGGTTCCGGTCGCAATGTAAACGTTGCTTTTCAAGCAACAGGTACAGATGACCTGCCATATCAGATACTTCTTCGCGAACTTTGACAGTTTAATGTGCTTGAAAATATCTGCCACCTCTCCCGGTCCGGTTGCCGAATAAAATTCCTGTGCAGGAAGCTGTTTAAAGTCTGTCTTGACGTAAGTTTCATCGTCCTGTATCACGCACTCAAACTTCGTCAGTATCGTCGTGTATAACTTTCGCGATCGTGCTTTGGCCGACGTGTTTTGTTTATTGTCGTGATTTGGAGTCACCACTTTCTTGTAAGTCGACAGTCCAGCTCGTTTTTCAGCTCTATCCACGGTTGAAGGTGCCACTCCCAGCTTCTTTGCGACATCTCGGACGACGAGGTAGGGTTTCTGCTCGAAACAGCGGGCAACTCTTTTTGTCGTCGCTGTGGCCGCCGGCTTTCGATTTCCCCCCGATCCAGCTTTCCTGGCTGTCGATAAACGTTCGCCGAACACATTTAATACGTTGATAACAGTTGATTTAGCCACATTCAACAATTTCATCAACTTGGCGTGAGAGTAGTTTTGATTTTCACACATCTTCAAAAGGAGGGGTGTGCAAAATTTTTTAATGCACGATGAAAGGAAATGCGTTAAGTTTAAGTCGACCAAATGCCAGTGTATACACACAAGTATATTTGTACTGCCAAATACGGGCAGTACATTTTTCAACTCTGCACTATCATCAACTGAGGTAGTGGACGGTGCAGTTCACGATGTCTGCCTATTTATTAAATTTTGGCTTCTCATCAACACCAAGAACTGGCAGTTTAAAAACGTTATAAAAACAACTTGTAACCAGCATCAACGTTCATGGTTCGATTCCAGACTGCTCCGCTATTTTGCATTTAGCATGTATAAAAATGAATTTCTGTCTGTCTGTCTGTCTGTCTGTCTGTCTGTCTGTCTGAACCTTATAGACTCGAAAACTACTAAATCGATCCGCGTAAAATTTTGCATGGAGGAGTTTTAGGGGCCGGAAAAGGTTCTTATGATATTAAGAGACCTCTCCATTCTCTGGAAGAGGGGCTCCCATACAAATGAAACACAAATTTCTGTATAAGTTGAAAACTAATTGAGCAAAGGAAACCAGCTTTAGCATGTGAGAATTTTTGGAGGCAAAAAATGATTCTATGGTAGTTTGAGACCCCTCTCCTTTCTGGAAGGGGAGGTTCTTAAACACATGAAACATAAGTTTCTGCATAACTAAAGAACTAATCAAGCAAATGGAACCAAATTTGGCATGTGGGGTTTTCTGGAGGCGAAAAAAGGTTCTATAATTGTTTGAGACCCCTCCTCTCTCTAGAAGGAGGGGCTCTCATACAAATGAAATTGAAATTTCTGCATAACTCGAGAATTAATGAAGCAAATGGAATTAAATTTGAGATTTGGTAATTTTGGAGTACCCATACAAATGACACACAAACTACTGCATAACTCTAAAACTAAACAAACAAACGGGACCAAATTTGGCATGTGGCGGTTTTTGGAGACGATAAATGTTTCTATGAAGGTTTGAGACCGTTCCCTAATCAGGAACGGATGGTTTTCATCAAATGAAACACAAACTTCTGCATAACTCTAGAATTAATCAACCAACCAACCAAATTGAACCAAGTTTGGCATGTGGAAGTTTTTTAAGGCGATACATGTTTCTACGGTTGTTTGAGATCCTTTTTCTCTCTGAAAGGAGGGGCTCTCACAAAACAGCCGAAACACAAACTTTAACCAAACACGAGAATTATCCCTACTGTTTTGAAAATTTGTATGAAGAGGTTTTTGGGACTCCAGAAGGTTCTTTTGTTAGTTCGAGACTCCTCATCCGCCTGAGGGAGGGGGGGGGGGGGGAATCATCATAGAAAAAAAAAAACATACAAATAAAACACACATTTCAACCAAACATGAGATCTATCCAGGTAACCAAAACGCGAAATGTGTATTTCTCGGGTAAGCCGCATGTTCTGATAGAAGTTTTAACCCCTTCTTAGACAAGAATGGGGAATTGCTCTCAGTGCTACATTATGCACAAGAAGTCAATCTCTGTTTATGCAAGAGAAAATAACGTTCAAACTGACAGGATACGGCTTAGTTTGAAGATTAATGTTTTGTCTATGAAATGCTTCTACACAGAAAGAAAAATCATGGTAGAAACTAACGATCCGAGGATTAAATTCAAAACACACACATATTTATTTTGCAGAATTTACACATAATAGCAAACGCAAATATTTTAACAAAACTTATTCCTAAAATAAAACCATGAAAGCACCAGTTCTATTGAATTTTATTTCATTTAGTTGCAAGCGTAGCAAGCCTCGCACCGGGTTCAGCTAGTATTTCATAAAACAAATCAATGCTATTCTGACATATTTTTAACGGCAAATGGTAAGAAGAGGTACAAACAATTTTGCGGAAAACAAATAAGTTAGCGATCACGAGCGAAAACTTACCATTGGGACAAATTAATAAAACGTATTTTAAAGCGCTTTTCTCCGATATTAAATATTGATTATTTACTTCGTTGAGTTATTTCTATATTATTATTTTGATTTAGAAATTTGATACTCAAAATCTTCAAAGTCCGTCGTCTCGTCCACATGTACATCCTAATGCTCGCTGAAATAATAACTTCGCCGATATTGTGTTATAGGAATGTATCTGGTCCCCAAATTCAGTACTTTATAGTACCATCAGTCGAATCAGCGGAAGACATTTTCTTGAGCGAACGGAGTAAGTCCACCACTTCATCAAGCGAAATGCCGTATTGCAATAATGTATAGAGCACATATTGGAATGGTGAGCAAATTTGGCTTAGAATACTAAACAATAAACTGTAATAATATGCAATGCAGGATTTGGATCAGCTTACGAGGATCGATGGATTGACTGATGTCGTCCGAGTCTCAGGGACATTCTTTAGTCCCTTGAAGAGGAAAACGCTAAAATCGAGTAAAGTTTGCGAACTACAAAGTTGACCATCTACTAGACATTAATTAGACCGGTAGAAACATTTTCTTCAAATTTATTTATTTTGCCGTCGGCCTATTTCCTCACATGGTGACAATCGCCGACGCCAGCGAGACGACTCCACCACCTGACCCTACCTAACGACTCCTCGACTATGAGCCAGGACCAGCGG
This sequence comes from Aedes japonicus, assembly GCA_034211315.2. Taxonomy (NCBI): domain Eukaryota; kingdom Metazoa; phylum Arthropoda; class Insecta; order Diptera; family Culicidae; genus Aedes; species Aedes japonicus. The sequence goes on along the minus strand of JASCZW010019992.1, from coordinate 4,523 downwards.
CTTTACTTCCTTCCGATGGCAGACGTGACCAGATTTTTCGCTTCAGAAAAACCACCGACGGCGATCTGGGATTGAACCCAGACCCACTGGGGTGCCATAGCAGTGACGCTTACCACTACACCACCTACGCCGGTAGCCAAGAAACATTGACATTGTTCCATTTTAACACTACCTTATTTTCCTTGTACCATTCCAGCACCTATTTTGAATAGTGGTAAAGTCAGTTAAAAACATTGTGGACTCTTGTTCGACCTCAGCAGAGGAAAGGGGTGGTTTTGTAAACACTCCTTTACGTACACTTTGTGATTCATGTTTGAATTGTCACAGATAGAGCACTTCAAAAACCCCACGTACAGATTGCTTGCCAAACAACAAATTTCTTGGCAAATTTCAAGATAACGATGAATTAAATAGTAAAACAACTTAGCAAAACTTACGTTATAAATCGAATTAGGTTAATTCGCTTATTTATTTTACAATTACGTTTTTTCAACCATGACGGTTTTGTGTAGTTGCTTAGAAACCATAAGAAGATTCTACATACACCTGTTTCTTAAAGGTAAATATTTATTTGCGAACAACTTCATAAGTTTGCTTTATATAAATGAAAATGAACATACATCTGACCGAACTCACGTGAGTTTGAATATTAACTTCTCATTTCTTAAGAACGATCGGACTTTTCTTTTAATACCTCCCATTAGATTCTGCACAACTTTCTTCGTAACTTTTTGTTGTGCTACAGACCAAATTTTCTTGAAACAGTCAACAGAGCTTGTTTCTCTTCCTTTTTTCTTAAAATGCCGCTTAATTATTGTCCAGTATCGTTCGATAGGACGCAGCTCAGGGCTGTTTGAGGGGTTTTGGCATTTTTCGACAAAATAAATTTTTCCTGTTTGAGCATCTCCAACATAGGCATAGGCGTAGTGAACAGAAGCCGAATCCGACCAAAACAATGGAGGATCAGTATGAAGCCGTAGAAGCCTGTTTGTTTTTATCTGTAGAGCCATTTTTGAATGCATTCTTTTCTGTCATTTTCACCGTTGATTGTGCCCGTTGTGAAATATGAAGAACTAATCAAGCCACAAGAACAAATGGCTTGCCACGCTAAAACCTTTTTTCCAAATGTTTCGGTTCGGATTCAAACCTTGTTGGTCGCGTCCTTATCGGCAAGTAACAAAATAATTTTTGAGTAGAAGAACTTCGTAATGACTAGTTCCTTTTCAGTGTGAAAGGCTCTTTCACTATTCGGTAGCAACTTCTCAAAAGCGTGAGTTCGGATAGCTGAATTGTAAGGCAGCCGAATAGATTGTAACTACTTATTGATTAGTTCTAAGAGTATATATAGAATTCTTCCTAGAAGTTGTTTCAAATATTATAATTTAATCATACTGATCCGAACGGTGACTAAGCATAAGGAAATATAACAACACATCATACGGTCCTACACTGGTAGCAATGAAAATAAAGAATGATAATAATTGCTAATTCTTCGTTCTGGCTCTTCGATGCATCTTATCTCGTGTTGATGTGTCAACTGTGTAGGATGTTATGCGTAATGCATTATTTCTCGAGTACTTTTTTCAAATGGACGTAAGTAACATTTGGACGAAAATGAGAAAATTAGCATTGCATTTTTTTTTTGAATTTATTTTTATTCCTATTTGAAAACCAGACATGTTTATCCCAATTAAATTCTACTGAATGATACATTGGTTAAAGATATTACATCACTGTGCTTAAAAATAACACTAGAAGTGAAAATTTAAGTTGCATTTAGAAAAATGTTTCTTACAACGGTCTGCAATAGAAAATGATAATACGTCATTTCGATAAGTCAGTATAATATTTGGCATGTTACTTGCGTCAAAATGATACGTCATTCTGTGAATGACAATGTTGATACGTCTTAATGTTACGTCAAGTTGTCATATTTCACAAAGATACGTCGAAATTATCAAAATGACGTATTAGTTCTTTCTGCAATAAAACGTTGTAAAAATATCTTTGCTAAAAATATCAAATTTTACTAAACAAAATCTAAATTTTTAACCTTGTGGTGTAAGATCTTTTACTTACGCGTCGTTAAGAGGCATTCAAATGATACAACAATGATTCGCAAGATACTTTTCAACACAAGCGGCGTATGTACATTATTCCCAAAAAGTGCAGAAGTGATTTTACACCGTTTTGTAAAAAGTTAGTAAAAACTTTCAGAAATAATCCATCAGAAAGTTCAGCAAACGTGGGCATATATACATGATTTTTTAATAACATGCCATGAACAACGCGTTTGTTTACATTTTGTGACTTAAGTCCCTTTGAAAAAGTTCTCGAGATTTGTTTATTTGCTGTGCTATAATTTTTTCTCTGCTCGTATCGTCTGGTTCCATGTTGGTAAATTAAAAGACGTAATTTCTAATTTCGCGTCACAACAAGGCACATATGTCCTCTTCTCAGCATTGACAAATTGCGGCCCCGAAAGTGTACTGGTATCCTAAGTGCCGAACCCGCCAAAGGCTGAAAGGCACTATAATAAAGAAAGAAAAAAAATACTGGTATCCTATTCGCGGAACGCCTCGTCGTCTATCAAAATGCACCGGTTCGGCTTTTGGATGGGAACGTCATACATGTTCCGTGTCCATATTTCAGAAGAAGCTTTCTGTGAATCCTGTTGGGTGCTTTCTTGTAGGAAATGAATTGATACGCTTTTTGATATTCTGAACAGGTTCCGACGCTAATGTTCATATTTTTGGCCATTTCACGAACGGAACACGGTTTATGCGATTTCAAAAGGCGTACCGCTGCCAACTTCTTTTTCTGGTCCGATGCTCAAAATATCAGTAAATCTTCAGAATACGTTTCTCAAATCATCTTGACATGCTAATCGGTTACTGAGCAGAACTAGTGTTTGCACAGAGAACCACATATATGGAGCTTTGAAGTAGCTCAACATCTTCATTGTACGTGTTCACTAGTTCATTCTATTTATAGAACAGTACCGGCGCCGGCCACGTCCTTACGGTCTCCGGGTAGGAAGGGGGTGGGGATGTTTAGTTTGACAATTGTTTGTTAGAGACCGTGTTTACCTCTGCGTCTCTCTGCGTTCTCTTGTCAAGAGAAGGATAGTTTTTGTGTTAGTGAGGCAGGTTATTTTTGGATCATGGCGTCACCACTGTAGTATAAGTGATGCGATCACTGAAAGTGCAGTAGACTGCTTTTTATTTTAAACCTAGCGGTGATAGGAAGAGGCAAGTGACAAATGGCAAGGAAGTGGGCGGGCCTGGGATTGAACTCCCGACCATCTGCTCAGAAAGCAGAACGGGTAACAACTGAGCTACCTGTAGATTTAGTGCACTTCACGCTTTTTACCAAGTCTGGGAACGGCAACTTGTTGGAAATCATTTGTGCAGAATTTATCTGCGAGTTGATAAGCTGATCCAACCTATCGTTCGAAATTTTTCAGTTGTGTTGCGAAAGTAAACAATGTGTTTACACATTGAAGATTAACCCTAAACCATTGATAAACAGGTGTCCGTTTTCTTTAATGAACAGTTCTTAGTGAGGTGATTTCCGTGTTTTTGTCAATCTCTGTGTTCTACCATATGAGGTATGGGACTTGTGCTGCTGGGATGTTTTATAATTTCTAAACAGAGATCGTTTTCGAGATGCTGTGAATCGAAGAGAGTGTCCAAATTCTAGTGGTGGACACGTGGTTTCGTGATGAAGGATGTCTGGATGAACAAAATAGCAAACGGTTTCGGAGTTCATCACGACAGCGTAAAATCTATCAACAATTTCGAAGAACACTACTCGTTCGATGAGCTGCCAAGAAGAGCAAGAAAACCAGGTCCATCTGACTTAAAATTGGATCGCAAGGTAGTCAACCTCTTCCTTCGGAACAGATCGATGTCGATTCGTGATTTGGCAAAAAATATCCCTCCTTTGTTTTAGCTTGATTTGGCGTCAGCCCATTGCGCCAAAACTGCAGTCTAATGGATTCTCCGAATGGAGTAGATTTCGTAAAGAAAGACATCAATCCTCCCAATTGTCCGTAGCTTCATCAAGCTTAACGCAACTGGTCTATCGTCAAGCGCAACTTCAAGAAGAGTGATAAGAAATGCAAGACCATGGAAGAGTTCAAAAGGACTGGTCTGCGGCTTCCAGAAAATGTGACAAAACTACTGTCCAAATTATACAGTCAAATCCAATATCAGAAAAATCTGGAAATAATGTTGTTTTGATGACGATTTTGCAATAGTATTTGACCCAGGCGCTGCATTTTTATCTCAAAGCACATCATTATTATTGTAAAAAGCTTAATGAACGGATTGGTCAAAATATATAAAAGACAGATTACATTCAATGAGTAATTTCACCCATTTTGCGTTATAATTCGTTATTTATAGTGATTGCACAGGGTGCGGCAGAAAATAATGCGAAAATGTTCAAACTTGAGTATTGGGTTAATTCGTGTAGCTAGTGACAAATTTCTGTCGAAAGTGTATTTGTTTATGTTTTAA
>JASCZW010019991.1:0-12952 GCA_034211315.2 Aedes japonicus | reverse complement strand
TCCGCATCGAGCTCTCATGCCGTGCGGTTCTATTTTCTTTTGCTAAAGGAAGTATTCTTGCTACCTAAAGCTACAACAAAATTAAACAGCACTTTTCAGTGCTAAACATTACCTGCAAATTCTTTATCTACATTACCTTTATTCCTTTTCGATCCTTGTCTGGACCCTACGCGAGGTAATCCGACTTGGATATCGGCTTGGAAAATTCCTCTTCGACCCTTCGGATTCTAGTAGAATTTGCTTGGAATTTGATTAGGAGAAAACGTTTAAATTCCTAATTTAAAATTCCTTTTCGGTCCCTCAGATTCTTAAAGAAATCGTAGAGGTACTCGTTTTGGAGAGTATGGCGCCTAAACGCAAAAGAAAGGGGCAATCTCAAGATTCCCCTTCTAACGATATTGATTTAAACAATCAATATGATATTCTTTCCGATGACGAGAATGATCCGTCAATCAGGCAAAATTTAAAACATTCCCGAATTAATAAAGGGAAAGAAAAGGTACCACCTATTGTGGTAGCAACTTCTGATTTTCATGGTCTCCGTAAGGAACTCACGAATTTCATTAAAGATGCAAAATTTTCGTTTCAGATTGGTCGTCGGGGTGAATGCCGTGTTCTGGCTGAAACCTTGATCGGTTTCAAACTTGTCCTCGAGTATCTTACTCAAAGAGGCATTAAATTTTTTACGTATGACACCAAAAATGAACGTCTGTTCAAGGTGGTTCTAAAAGGTCTGGCCAGTGGCGAATCCCTGGACGAGATCAAAAAGAAATTATTAAATTACTTGGAGTTACACCAGTTCAAGTAATAAAAATGAAAATGAAATCCCAACCTGGCGATTCTCGCAAAGGGATTTCTAATGAATTTTATTTAGTTCATTTTAAATCAAATGAACTGAATAACCTTAAGGCATTAGAAAAAGCCAGTCTTATGCTCCATGTCAGAGTAAAGTGGGAACACTTTAGGAAGCCTGGAGGAAATTGTCAACAGCTCACCCAGTGCCGCAAATGCCAAGGATGGGGTCATGGGACAAAAAATTGTCACATGGATGCCAAGTGTATGCATTGTGGCGATCCCTCTCACGCCAAGGACAGCTGTCCTGTGAAGGATCCCAAAAATTTTAAATGTGCAAATTGTGGTGGAAACCACAAATCCAATTTTGGGAATGCAAGACCCGCAAAGCGATCTTACATTCTCGTACTAAGCATCAGGTAGCGACCGCTTCGCGTTCCCGACCAGGTACCCATTCCTCGGCTGTTAACAACGGTCATCGAGGAGTAAATCCTACGTTTGTACCGGTGGGTACGAACAATGCCCAACCGTCAAATTTTCCACTGCTAACTGCTGTTAACAATGGTCAGCGACGCACAAATGTACCCGTAAGTACAAACAGTGCACATGCTTACAATTCTCCAATCATACCTGCTGCTAACAATGTTCAGCTGGGTAATGGAAATACCTACGCCGCCGTTACAGCCGGTCGAAATCAAAATTCCAACAGAAATGTTGAAGATTTTGACTTAGGTAGCATAACCGCTCCTAAAATGGATTTCTTACAGAAATCATTGATCGATATGATTAATGGTATGTTAAATACAAACTCCATGTTTGACGCAATTCAAACTGGTATAAAATTTGCAAACAATATTGTCATGACCCTGAAATTCAGCAATGGGTATTAAGACACTGAATATTTTAAATTGGAATGCTCGATCTATTAAAGATAATGAAGACGAGCTGTTTAACTTTTTACGAGTTCATAACGTGCATATTGCCGTTGTAACTGAAACTTTTCTTAAACCAGGTAATAAAATAAAAAGGGATCCCAATTATTTTGTATACCGCAATGATCGTCTTGATAGTCCAGGTGGTGGCGTAGCCATAATTGTCCATAGGCGTATCAAACATCAAATTCTTTCTTCATTTGATACCAAGGTTTTTGAAACTTTGGGGATTTCTGTTGAAACAAAATTTGGTCAAATTTCACTATTAGCTGCCTATTTACCATTTCAATGCGTAGGACAGCAAAAGAATCTCCTCAAGGGTGACCTTCAGAAGCTTACCCGTAATAGGTCCAAATTCTTCATTATTGGTGATTTTAATGCAAAACACCGTTCATGGAATAATGCTCAAAGCAATTCCAATGGTAATATACTATTTGATAATTGTTCTGCGGGTTATTATACCATACAATATCCAAACAGCCCAACTTGCTTTTCTTCTGCAAGAAACCCCTCAACTATTGATTTGGTCTTAATTGATTCATGTCAACTTTGTAGCCAATTGGTTACCCACGCTGACTTCGGTTCAGATCACCTTCCAGTAACTTTTGAAATATCCCAAGAAATAATTACTAATCCCAACAGTTCTACTTTCAATTACCATAGAGCTGATTGGAACCAATATCAAACATTCATGGAACATAACTTTGATCCTAACATTCCTTTGGAAACTACAAATGATATTGATGATGCTCTTGAATCTCTGACTACTTCTATAGTCGAAGCAAGAGCTGTCTCAGTTCCAAAATGCGAGGTAAAGTTCAATTCAATTATAATTGACGACGATCTTCAGCTTTTGATCCGTCTGAAAAATATCCGTAGAAGACAATATCAAAGAACACGCGATCCCACCATGAAAATTATCTGGCGAGTTTTGCAAAAACAAATTAAAAAACGCTTCTCTGCCCTGAGGAACAAACAATTTGAAGATAATGTGTCAAAATTAGACCCGAGCTCCAAACCTTTTTGGAAACTCTCCAAAATTTTAAAGAAACCTCAAAAGCCTATTCCAGCGCTCAAAGAAGGTGATAAAATATTGTTAACAAATGTGGAAAAAGCTCAAAAACTTGCTAAGCAGTTTGAGAGTTCCCATAGTTTTAGTTTGGGTCTTACTAGTCCTATTGAGAATCAGGTTGCTCGTGATTATCTGAATATTTCCTCCCGGGATAATATTTTCGATGAATCCTGGGGCACTGATTTGGATGAAGTAAAATCTATAATTAAAAAGTTCAAAAATATGAAAGCTCCAGGTGATGATGGAATTTTCTATATACTCATCAAAAAACTCCCAGTGAGTACCTTGTCTTTCATGGTAAAATTATTTAATAAATGTTTTCATTTGGCATATTTTCCTGACAAATGGAAAAATGCCAAAGTTGTTCCAATTTTGAAGCCCGAGAAAGATCCAGCTGAAGCTTCTAGCTACAGACCAATAAGTTTACTTCCTTCAATAAGTAAACTTTTTGAAAAGATAATTTTGAATAGAATGATGCTTCACATCAATACAAACTCAATTTTTGCAGATGAGCAGTTTGGATTTCGCCATGGCCATTCAACTACTCATCAGCTCTTAAGAGTTACTAACTTAATACGTACAAACAAATCTGAAGGCTGCTCAACTGGAGTTGCTCTTCTAGACATAGAAAAAGCATTCGACAGTGTTTGGCATGAAGGTTTGATTGCTAAATTGAAAAACTTTAATTTTCCGCTCTATATTATGAAATTAATTCAAAATTATTTAACTGACAGAACTCTACAGGTAAATTATCAGAATTCCAAATCTGATCGAATACCTGTTAGAGCTGGAGTTCCTCAGGGTAGTATTCTTGGACCGATATTGTATAACATTTTTTACTTCCGACCTCCCCGATTTGCCTCAGGGTTGTCAGAAATCCTTGTTTGCCGATGACACAGGCATTTCCGCTAAAGGAAGAAGCCTTCGTGTCATTTGCAGGAGACTGCAGAAAAGTTTAGACATTTTCTCTTCTTATTTACAGAAATGGAAGATTTCTCCCAACGCTTCCAAAACTCAACTTATAATATTCCCACATAAACCTAGAGCTTATTTTTTGAAACCTAGTAGTAGTCACATAGTTACTATGAACGGTGTTCCAATTTCTTGGTCAAGTCAAGTGAAATACCTTGGTCTGGTACTTGATCAAAAATTAAACTTCAAAGATCACATTGAGGGCATTCAAGCCAAATGTAATAAATATATAAAATGTTTATATCCTCTTATAAACAGAAAATCAAAACTTTGTCTGAAGAACAAACTACTAATATTCAAACAAATTTTTAGACCGGCCATGCTTTATGCTGTTCCAATATGGTCTAGTTGTTGTGCTACCAGGAAAAAAACACTTCAAAGGATTCAGAACAAAGTTCTGAAGATGATTTTGAAGCTGCCTTCTTGGTACAGTACTATCGAAGTACATAGAATTTCGAATGTTGAGACTTTAGAGCAAATGTCCAACAAAATAATTAATAATTTCAGACAAAAATCGTTGCAATCTTCATTTGCAATGATTAATTCCCTTTACGCTTAGTGAAAATTAATGTTAGTTTGTTTTTAGTTTTAATATTATTATTGTTATATTGACACGCAGGCATTAAAACCTGTTTAAAATACTGAACTGCTAAGGCATGCACAATGTAAACAAAATTAGTATATATTTTAACAATTAAGGTTGATAAATTACGGTAGTAGTAGTTGGAGCACCTAGATTAACATGAAATGTAATTATTGATTAATTTGGAACAAATAAAAAGTTAAAAAAAAAAAAAAAAAAAAAAAGTAGTAGTAAGTGATGACATTCATCATGTCATTGTTGTTTGAAATCCTAGTTCTAAAATACTGGGCTCCTTATTTCACCTCATCTTGTTCAAAAGGGCTTGAACAAAATAAATAGCTTACACAGATCACTTGAAGATGTGATATGACGAAACATTTTAAATATTAGCATAGAACATGAGTCGATGTTTCATAAGTTGACTGAGATGCTTCATTGAAAAATTTAATAACGCAAGGCTAACACATGTATTTGAAATTGAACTAATCATCTCGTTGTTTCTTCCAAACATGCTTAATACCGATGTTTCTTCATTTCACATCCGTTGAACAATACTGAATAGCCATTTCGTTTTTATAATATCACTTTTTAATGACTATATATCTGTTTCTTTTTTGGTATACTGGAGTCAACAGGAAAGCTAGACTTGTATCATCGAATTTATCTCTGCAGACACGTGAAGAGGGGCAAATGCTTTCAAAATTGTAATCAACAGTAAGTAGATGAGATCGAAAAGCAAGTTGGATGACAGTAACTTGCGATATCAGTGCAACAACAACCAATAGGAGAAGAAACAGATGAGAACTTATTCATAGTTGAACTTATCAATTGCTAAAATGTACTAATCACCAAACTATTATTCCGGTTTCGTTTCAGCAATCAAACGCCTCTCTCTCTTTCTTGCTTCACTTTCTGCCTCGTGCTATTCCTTCACTCTGACTATCCCCTAACAGCCTCTTACTATCCGGTATCGTAAGCAGGATTCACTTGACCCCTGTGGTTATTATTCTGTGATACCAAATCTATACTTCTACCCTGGTACTGTATGGACAGTGATTTTCATCACTGGTGACCTGGCCCTATGACCCTCTTCTGTGCTTGAAAATGAAAATGAAATCTTTTTCGCTAGCTATGTGACGAACGAAACCCCATATGACGAGAGGTCAAGCAAATTAGGCAAATGTTCAACGATATACAACTTTTTACAGATAAAAAAACCTGCCCAAACCTTTTACCTTCCCATAATCCCTGAGCAGCCGGTTTACCACAAACCACGAAGAACTTAATTGACCCCCATGGGTTAAAGATGCTGTGATGCTCACTCCCCTTCCCCTCCCTGATGTATTATGGACGATGTGAAATTTCACATCGGTGACTTGGCCCTCGACCTCCTTGTACATCACAAAATGAAATGAAAATGAAAATGAAAAATGATCATCATCAGAACAATAGCAAAGAGTTATGGAAAAATTTGAAATATTTATTAAAACCTAGCAATTGCGAAACGTGATCCATAACTTTTGACGGCACAATAGAACAGTCTGAACAAGCAATTGCATCTTAGTTTAATGATTATTTCGTCAATAGTATTTCATTGATCAATCGATCTATTGAATTGGTTGATGAACCTGATGAATTAAAGCAGCCAGTTAATAGTAGTTGCAGATTTGGAGGTTTTCACCCCATCACAATAGATAAACTTAGAAGTATTTGCTTTTCATTAGGAAAATCGGCTGGAGTAGACAATAATAATGCTAGAGTTATTCAAGATTGCTTTCATGTCATTGGTCACATTTTACTGGAACTTATTAATGAATCATTACAAACTGGGTACGTGCCTGAAGTGTGGAAAGGATCTTTGGTTGTTCCGAATCAAAAGGTTGCTGGAACGATTAAAGTCGAAGAGCTTCGTCCTATCGACAGGCTGCACACATTAGAGAAAATTTTAGAACTTTTTGTGAAAGGCCAGTTGCTAGAATTTTTGAATAGTAATTCTTTGTTAATACCGGAACTATCTGGTTACCGGGAAGGCCATTCTTGTGAAATCGAGTTGAATTTAGTATTAGCAAAATAGAAAGATAACTTAGAGAGTAAAGATACGATTGTTACTGTTTTTTTTATCTGAAACGCGCTTTTGATACAATTTCTAGGCCCTTGTTGTTGAAAACAATAAAGCGACAAGAATCTGGTTGAATTGCTTTTAAACAAAATATCTAATGGATAAATCGTATAGCTCAAACCTTTGTAGGGATAAGTGGGGGGACCATCATCATCATCTTCATCATCATTACTTTGCTTAGATAGCTCGAAAAAACATTTTTCACGAGCGCGATCTACGAAGTTTATACTCACTTTTGCGTTACCTGGATTCCTCCATAAATTTACAAGTATTTTTATATTCGTTATACGGAAGAATTAATTCCACAGCTTTTTATTTGCACTAAGCGGGTTAGCTAAGAATTAATTATGTTCGTGGTCTCTTGCTTCTCAGGATGGGTCTGACAATTGGAAAAGTCTTCTAGGCTCAAAAGGAATTCTCTCATCTCCGGTACTGGTACATAGTGGTAATGCATTTGTTGCTACTCTGGATGGAACATACTGTTGCTTCAATGGAACAACTGGAGTTGAAGTTTGGCGAGGGAAAATGGACTCTCCAGTTTTCGCGAACACAGTGTACCTTGATCAACATGGCGTCATTCTCATTGCAGAAGTTCAAGGTCGAATACACTGTCTTTCAGACAGACTTGGCACGAAGGTACTGCTGCGGGCACTTAAGGATCAAATCAGTGTATGTTTGATAATTTTCAACATTTCTTTCTAGCTCTGGAGCATTTCAACTGATGGAAACTTATTTTCCTCGCCAAGAGTTGTCATCACAAACGAGGGATCCATCGACATCCTAATTGGGTGTCATGATAAGCATCTGTACTGCTTCAGCTTCAGGGACGGTAAGTACTCCACCGAGGAACCAAGTTTAAGATGGACCTTGCGTATGCAGTCTGCCATATTTGCAACACCCTGCGTTATAAATCGGTTGGCAGTAGTTTGCAGTACTTCCGGTTGGATAAATGTAATTTGTTTGGATAGGGTTCAACTAATAGGGACTTTAAAATTAGACGGGGAGGTGTTCTCCACACCTTTGATCGTTGATCTCAGTGCAGTCTTTGTAGGCTGCCGTGATAATAAGCTTTATAAGTTATCTTTATGCGGTTAATTTGTTTTAAAATGGAGCATAGAATGTAATTCTTATTGAGATAAGTGTAGCATTTTTTCATATCACAGCCCTTTTGCCAATAGTTATAACTGTCGGAATGGCCACAGTGGAAAATCGGGAACTTGAATCATGGAAAGAATAATCAGTGCACAACCCCACCATCACATTCAGTTCATTTACCAAAATGCAAAATCATGAAGTATGGGTACTTTCCCGGAGGAACACGGATCCCGCAGGGCCTCTATTAGTGGCCAGTATAGTCAGAAATCTTCAAAATATTTTCTGATGACCTAGTTTTTCAGAATCATGAAGTTTGATGTGTCGCAGGCCAGGTTTTGGTAAAAACTTGGTCATGACCACTTTCTCCGAGTAACTCAAAATACCTCAGGGCCACTCCAGGTCAGACGTCCTCAGAATGTATTCCGAAGACAAAGTTTTGGAAAACCATGAAGTTTGATATGGCGCAAGCCAGGTTTTTTTTAACGATTTGAATATGGCCACTTTGCCGGAGAAACTCGGCTTCCGCAGCGCCTCTCTAAGTGGCCAGTATGGTCAGAAATTCTCAAAATGTCCTCCAAAGACAAAGTTTTGCAACATCATGAAGTTTGATATGTCGCAAGTCAGGTTTTGAAAAATATCCTGGTGTACCACTCCAGAACAACATTTGAAAAGTGGCATGAGCTAGATCCGGTCAGAAGATCGTAGGGCCCTTGTGTTGCTTCACAGAGAAAGCAGACGCTTCTGTAGACACTCCTTGAGATAGATCTCTCCGTTTACAGTCCCGGTAGTCACGAACGGCGCACTCCGTTTGCCACATGAGCAGATTGCTTGCCAAATCATCTTGACAAACTTTGAAGGCTTCCTTACTTCCTCCGGATCATCAAACTTGTTCTAAACGTAAAAGAACAGTAGCCCCGGAAGCTGCCGGAAGTCCGCCTTGATCTAGATTGCTACGCGCTGCAGACCAATCTTGTTTTGTAGTTGTTCCAACTTGACTCTTGCTAACGGCTTCGTGAGATCGTCAGCAATCATCAGTTCTGTGGGACAATGGATGACATCCATGACTGCGGTACTAACCAGATCCGTGTTGTACCGTGTGTCAATGTGCTTCGTTCGGTTATTTGCTCCTTCGGATCGCAGCATTGGGATTTGCAACCACTTCTCCCACATCGTTCATAAGTTCGAATAGCCAAAGCAATTCACAGCTGGCTTCGGATAGTGCGACGTATTCCGCCTCAGTCGACGAAAGTGTGACACAGTGTTACGTTCTTCCTGTCCAACTGATAGTTCCACCAAGCAGGAACAAGAATCCAGTATTGTTCTTCCAGTCCATGCAATCGCCAGCCCAGTTAGCGTCCACGTAGGCTTCCAGTGTTCCTTCACCACTTAGCTGCAACTGTAAGTCTGTGCCTTGAGTGGATCGATTAACCTTTCGTCCTACACTGGATGCACTGATTGCGGTGTCGGGCCTCGAATTCACCGCAATGTACAACAAAGCACCTACTAGGCTTTGGAACTCCTCGTTCCGGGGCATCGCATCCTCCTCCATTTGCTGTTTATTCGAGTATCCGGGGTCCATCGGGATGTGGGACGGCTTCGCTTTGTCTTGACCGATTTGGCGATACCGAGTATTGTTGCGAAACTTCGTTTGATTCGCTACTGACGCAAACACTTGATCGTAATCCGTACCATACTTCTGGTTATAAACTTGAGCAACAAGGAGGGCTCTATAACGGATCACGTTACCACTATTGACCAGCTTCTTCTTGAAAATCCATTTGGTAATTGGACGACTTCCCAAGTAGCATTCTCTTGAAGCGATTCAATCTCCTCCTCCATGGCTCGTTTCCATTGTTCTTGTTCAGGGCAACTCATGGCTTCTTGGCAGGAACTTGGCTCGTTCTGTTGTTCCGTTGCCAGCGTGGCTGTAGCTGAGTAACGGCATGGTGGCATACCCTTGTTTGCCCGGTTTGATCGTCGAGGTGCACCAGCAACATTCTCCTCCTGCTTCAGCCTCTTCCGGTGTACGATATTGGTCATGTAGATTCTCTTCATCCTCCTCGTACCCATCAGTGTATCCAGTCTCTTTCATAGATACATCTTCCGCATCGACGAAATCTTCGATGGTTGATTCGACTCATCTTTGCTGGTGTCATTCTAATCGTCGTTGTCATCCACTGTAGCAACGGGGACTTCATTAACATTGGCAGGTTCAGTAGGTCTGAAGAGATAATGAAGAATACTTCCCTTATGAGATTCGGTTGCCCGAACCTCCTCCGGCGTCAGAAACACTGCTTCACGGCTCACGGTCACCGGGATTAATGAAACGATATGCCTTGTGTTGTAGGGAATATCCAACGAACAGCAGCTTGTTCGACTTCGCCTCCAGCTTTGATCTCTTCTGTTGCGGAATCCAGACGTACGCCGGCGATCCAAAAATCTTCAGATGTTTTAGATCCGGCTTGGTTCCGCTCCACATTTCAATTGGTGTCTTCTTCAACGGCTTGGTTGGCAACACCGTTCTGCTGGGGGGTATACGCAACGGTGAACTGCTGACTGATTTCTTCTTCTTTGCAAAATCTATCCAACACGTTGTTTTGGAACTCGCCACCCAAGTCCGAACGGATAACTTTAGGCGTTTTTCCAAATAGCGTCTTCACGTAACATACATTCTCTTTGATGCGATCGCTCACTTCTGATTTATTTTTCAGGAAATATACGACAGTGTAGTGTAGCCAGTGTAGTCGTCAATCATGGTTAAAAAATATCGACACCCGCCTGGTGTTGGTGTTCGCATACGACCCCATACGTCGGAGTGGATTAGATCCAGAGCTTGGCTTGATTTGCGATCAGACTTCTTCGGGAACGGGAACCGTGACAGCTCCCTCCAAACCCTCCAGGCAACATTCGCAGACTACACGGCAGCCACAATCCTGAATCTTGATTCCGGATGCAAATTTCTTGCTTTCAAGCTCCCGAATAGCATCAGGATCACGATGCCCCAAAATGCAATGCCACGTGTGTTGATAACTTGCTTGCGTTCTCTCGACGCTAACGCTTCATGACCGACAAGTAGAACAACCCTCCAGACGATGTGGCACTTGCGATGACCTTTTTATCATTGATTATACGGCATCCGCTGGCATCGAAAACGATAGTAGCACCCTTCACGGTAAGCCTCTTCACCGAAAGGGAGAACACTTGGGAGATAAGAACGCCAGTTGGCTCGCTCCAACCACCTTCGCTGCATCCAATTCCACGAATTGGTCCAGGTTCGCACACATGTGGGAGGTTGCTTCCGAATCGATCACGCACGCATGTACTGAATTGAATCCGCTCCTCGCCGCAAACGAATACTCCAATTTGGATTTATTTTGGACTTCCTCACAAGCTGCATTCGCTTTTGCTGTACGACGTTTCTCAATTTGAGCACGAATCTTACTCTGACTTCCGGCTACTTGCTCGGCCATAGCACGACAAACCTTCTTGTTGTGTCCTTGCTAGTTGCAAAAATGCTTCTTCCAATCCGCCTTCAAAACCGATTCACCTTGTGTACCGGTACTGCGCTTCGACATCTCATCCATCAGCTTTAACTTGATCAGATCCAGAGTGCGCTCGTAATCTGCCCTTGTTTCCAACGATGTAGTCAAAATGTTGAAAGAATCCGGTAGGCTCCGGAGGACCATGGCAACTTACAGAATACGATCTAGTTCCTGTTCTGTAACCGTCAGCCGCTCGAATAACTCCTCACATTCGAATACGTGCTGCTCGACGTCGGAATACCGCTTCATCAGAAGCGACACCTTAGAGGTTAGCGTTGCTTTCTCGTAGTGTTCTCGTAGTTTCTCTCGTGTTTCCTTCGCTGTTTTAGCCCTTTTGATGAGGTTCCACTGGTTGCCTCCATCATAAGACAAATCGTTGCACGGGCACGCTGGTCACTGCTGTCCCAAGATTCAACGAGCGGATCCAGAACTCGTTCGTTGCCGTTGCCGTCGCTCCCGTAGACACCGTTGCGGTATCAGCTCCTGGTCGTTTTCCGGTCACAACTTTCACAAGTCATTCCGGATCAGCAGGAACTCCACCTTCGTTTTTCAGATAAGGTAGTTGGCACTGTTAAGCTTCACGATTCCCATCCGGTCCATCTCGTTCCTTCAAACAAATCCTCGGTTGAAAAATCTTGATTAGAAAATTTTCACTCTTGTATTTATATCGGTTGCTACGGTAACTTGTTTTTATATCGGTTGCTACCGGTAACAAAGGCCCATAACCTCTTGGAACCAATTATAAGTGCAACCGCTCTGGTTGCGAGATGCAAGTGAACTAATGTTTATTTAACAATTTCTCAATCTAGATTGCTACAATTGGATTGCAAATAGGTCGAGTTTCTTCGATTGTTCCATCAAACACAGCCCTAGATACGCGTACTGCATTCCGGCAACGGGTCAGCGAACAGTCATTGGACGCTCTAATCTGGCGGTTAGGTACTCGCCTATTTACTATATCTTGAAGCCTTGATTACCTGCAAAAATGTCAGAAAAGTTGTTCAGAAGGTCTCGAAGATCATGCTTGCTAATCTTATGCAAAAGGCCTTCATGGGCGACCAAGAAGATGATCAGCAGCGATAGTATCACATTCTGCTTTCTTTAAATTGCCACATCGTAGTACGTTTATTTGAAGGCACTGAAAGAGGTGTGATAGAGGTGGGTTTAGCTTTAATTCACACTTAGACGAAGCTAGGAACAGTTTACAAATACCTGATATCAAATAATTTAGGGATACGATGAAATGCGCACTTTTCATTTGCTTGACAATTCTCTGATTGTTGTTTATTATCTAATTGTTATTGATTAACATCAAATATATCTTTACAGTTGGTATTATTAATAATCGTATTGTTCGCTTCATTATCGAAAAGGTTGTGTGTTCTGATCATGATTGTGAGCAACTAATAATATGTCTTAATATTTCAGGTGCAGAAAATTCATATAAATATTATAATTTAAATTTGCGTTCTAGACGACACCCGTGATCAAACACTAGCAAACTCAAAGTATTATTTAGCTAGGGATCAGATCTTTCGAACTGAACAAAGGTCATCGAAAAGTGTTACTTAGGACAGATGCTGACAAAGAATTAAGGGCTTAGGAAGGTGAATAGCCTTGAGACCAAAGAACAATTCTTTTATGTATCGGTTAGCTTTGCTTTAACAGTCTCTTGAGTTAAAGTCATATTAGATTACCAAATTAGAAACATCCATCTTGTTCCGTTTAAATTAGGCAGCTCTAAACATAAAATATGATCGATCCTTACATAACCTCGATGAATATAAACCGATTTATCCTGGTCACTTACTATTCTATCCGGTATATTAATAAGGACTCACATGA
>JASCZW010019990.1:0-12951 GCA_034211315.2 Aedes japonicus | reverse complement strand
CGGTCGATTGATCACATGAAAGTCATTTAGATGTTATAAAGTAGCTTTTTACATTCCGTATAGTATACCTGAATGCGGAGCGATAATATAAATAAATGCCGGGATTATTGATGATTAAAAAACGCATCGCGTCGGTTTTCCAGGGTGCGCTCCCATAAGCCGCCATGTGGTCCTCGCCAGCGGTGATTTTTCCACCGCGATTTCGCATGCCGCGTGGTGGCAAAAAATTACTGCAGTTGGAGCCTTCATTTGTACGGCAGCGGAGCTGATGCAGAGGCAGTAGCTGATGGTCACGCAGCAGCTGGTGGTGAGTAAGTAACGAGCTCTTCCAAACAAAGCGATCGTCGCGTGATGTGAGGCAAAATGGCGGACTGTGAGGGCGCACAATCGCGTCGGTTTTGTGCATGCCGCCATATTACCCTCTTCGTGGCGATTGTTTCGCCGCGACTTCGGAAAACGCTGCAATTTGGTGGAGCCTTGAAGCAGCTCCCGCGACCAGCTCCCTGCGCTCCCCACCGCACAGCTTCAATGCTGCCAAACGAATGAGGCAAATTTAGTAGTAGTAGTAGTAGTAAAATTCCATTTTATTTCCAAATTTTTCCGTTTACAAAACCAATTTTTACATAGTAAGTGATTCAGCCCAGCCAATTGGGCATCTTTATATACTAGTTGGTGTTTTGAACTTAGTTCAATGATTTTAATTAATTTTTGTCTAATGCATGGTTTAGCCCTGGGGCAGTATTTGATTTTAAAATTTGATAACCTAACTATAAACTAATCTAAATCTACAATTTGAAAATCCTAGGGGTGGGAACCAGATCCCGGATGATCTGGTGTTCCGATGCCAGGCAGCGTGCCCTGTACCGATTGATAGACTCACTGAAACGTTCTGTCAAGCAATAATATGTTGGCCTGACGGTGGACCTCAGATGTTCTTGTCCTCGGAGGGGTGTTCATTATCATCCTGAGGAACTTGTTTTGTACTCTCTGAAGCTTCAGGAGATGTGTTTTTGCACAACTCTCCCAGATTGGCATTGCATACTCGATGACCGGAAGTATGATTTGCTTGTAGACAGCAAGCTTATTTTTAAGGGATAATGTAGACCTTCTGTTGATCAATGGGTACAGTAGATTCAACAGAGTATTACATTTTGTGACAGTTTTGTCAACCTGATCCCTGAAAATAAGCTTGCTGTCTAGAGTGACACCAAGATAGACAGCTGATTTGGTCCATTCCACCGTTGTGTTGTTCAGGCTTATTTTACAATTCTCAGGCGGGACAAGTCTGGGAGAATTAGAATGTGGAAACAGGATGACCTGGGTCTTCGCTGCGTTGATACAAATCTTCCATTCAGTGAAGTATTCTGACAGAACATTCAGGCTTCGCTGCAGTTTCGCGGCAAGCGCTCTTATTACCCTACCATTGTGGACGACTGCGGTATCATCGGCGAACAACGACAGAGATCCATTTTCAGGGAGCGGGGGTATGTCCGAGGTGAATAGATTGAACAGAAGTGGACCTAATATACTTCCCTGCGGAACACCGGCGGAGATCTCCTGACTACCGGAAACTGCACCATGCAACGAAACACGGAATGTCCTGTCAGAGAGATAATTTTTAATAATCTTCACCAGGAAGATTGGAAGATTGTATCGCTTGAGCTTGTACACCAAGCCATCATGCCACACATTATCGAAGGCCTTCTCGATATCGAGAAGGGCCATAGCGGATGTTTTCGAAACAGACTTGTTCCGCCTGAGGATGTTCATGACTCGATTAAGTTGATGGACTGTTGAGCGACCATGCCGGAAACCGAACTGCTCATCCAACAGGATATTGAGCTCGTCAGCAGATGTTAGAAGCCGACGGTAGATCGCTTTCTCAAACAGTTTAGATAGACCTGAGAGAAGGCTGATTGGTCTGTAGCTTCTGGAACATGAAGGATCTTTCCCAGGTTTCCGAATGGGGATGACTTTGGCTGACTTCCAGCACGATGGGAAGTAGCCAAGACGGAGGCATTGGTTAAACACCACCGCCAGATGGTTGTAGAACTGGGGGCTCAATTGCTTGAGCTCCAAGTTAAAAATGTTGTCGAAACCTGGGGCCTTCATGTTCTTAGAGGTCTTGATATAAGTCAACAATTCGTCAGCTGAGATCTCCAAATCTTCGGAGAAGTCGTTAGGACTTTGGTTGACGTTAGTTATAAGCGCGCTAACGGCAGCTTCGTGTGGACTGACGATGTTTTGACCGAGATTGTGGGAGCTGACGAAGTGTTGACTTATCTCATCAGCCTTCTCTGCAGGTGTTATCAACCGATCCCTTGAGTCATTGACGTCTAGTGGGATCAACGGTGGAATGGGCCTTGGCTTAGTTTTTAAAATTTTTGTCATCTTCCAGAACGGCTTAGCACAATCTGGGAGAGAGCGAATTTTGTCAGCAAAATCATTATTTCTAAGGTTTACCATTCTGGCCTTAATAATTTCATACACTTGATTGCAGTGACGTTTTAGAGTTGGCAAACCAGTTCGCTGGTATTGCCTCTGAATAGCGTTGCGTAATTGTATCAAATCTTTAGTGGGTCTATCAATAGGTACCGAGTTGCTCACCTGTTCAATCGCTGGGATGTGTTGCTCCCGGGCCTGGGAGATCGCCTGTTCGATGGACTGCAGTTGTTGATCGATGTCATCGACCGACTCGAGGTGCACGTTGAAATCGACGGTGTCGTCGACATGTTGTCTGAACCTCTCCCATCTGGCACGATGATAGTTCCGTCTGGTGATCCGATGCCGGTTGACCGAGGACCCAACTTCGACCACCACTGGATAGTGGTCCGAACTGAGCTCCTGGTGCACTACCGGCTGGGCGATGTTGTTCCCCATATTGGTGAGGAAGATGTCGATTGTTGAGTGGACCCCGGATCTGTTCAACCGGGTGGTAGTTTCCGGGCCCAGGATGGTGTAGTGTCCTTCTTCCATGTCCTCCTGCAGTGTTAATCCGTTACTATTGCTCCGGGAGTTCGCCCAGGATCCGTGTTTCGCATTTAGGTCGCCGGCGATTATAAACTGTTCATGCCTCCGAGTTAGCTTGCGGATGTCGTTTCGTAGAAGCGTTATCGTTCCATTGGTGGTGCTGGCTTGTCTCGGACAGTAGGCCGCGATGATGGTGATGGGACCTACTGAGGAATCGACCTTGACTCCGATGGCTTCGATGAGTTGTAGCTGAAAGCTCGGAAGCAGCTGGCAGTTGATGTTTTTCCGTAGGGCAATGGCGACTCCCCCGCCGACGGAAGTAGTTCGATCGAGTCTGATCAGACGAAAATCCGGAAGGAACACGTTGATTTCAGGCTTGAGATACGTTTCGGTGATGACTGCGATGTCGATGGCTCGGTCGTTGAGGAAGTCGATGAATTCGATTTGCTTGCTTGTTCTTGATCGAGCAAGCGTTCCAATTGGATATCTTGATAATTTCACGGTCCATTGATGAATGCAACAATGGCTTGGATTTGTTCCGATCGTGTTCGGCAGGTCCTCTTGATGATGGTAGCCTGTGTTAGAATGGCAACGACTTCCTCCGTTGTTAGAGCTGCGTCGTCGATAGTTCCGGATGCTGCATGAGCGTACGACCGGCCTGGAAGGGGGTCTTGCGATGGCTGGGAGACTGCAGCTGTGAACCGATGCTGAACAGAGGGCCGGCTGGGTGCCGAACGGTTTTGGTGCTGTTGGTGTGGCGGAAGAGCCGGAAAGTTGTCGGTCGTGAAGGCCGGAGGTGGACCAGATCGTCGACGGCGGTCGGGTTGGTTGTTGGTGGACGCTTTCTTGCGAATTGCGATGAACTCAGCTCGCTTTGGGCATTCTTTGCTCGTTGCTTTGTAAGCCGCCCCGCAGTTGGCACACACTGGAACAGCGTCCTCCATCCGCTCACAGGCATCGGGTAGGTGATGCTTGCCACAATCGATGCATCGCTTTTCCATGTGGCAATTTCTGGTCGCGTGACCGAACATCAGGCAGTTCTTGCACTGAGTGACATCCCGGTGGACCGGTTGGTATCGGTCCCACTTGACGGCGATGTTGAACAATGCTCTGATGTTTCGCAGATCTTTTAGACACGTCGAGTTCTTCTCGAAGTGTATCTGGTACAGTGAGTCCCGATAACTTCGAGAGGTGTCGTGCCGACGCATTTTATTGATCTGCACCGGCTTGAGACCGTTGGCTTTTAGCTTCTCGGTCAGATCCTCCGTCTTCTTTTCAGGCAGGCCACGCAAAACCACCTTGAACGGTTTGTTGGCTGCGATATCGTGCGTGAAATATTGCACTTCAGACCGCTTCAGGAGTTCCTTGAAGGCGTTGAAGTGAGGTAGCGACGTAACCATCACTTTGTAACCCTGCGAGCAGAGTTGGATAGTGCACCTTAGGCCCTTGTTGATGAAGAAGTATACCTTCTCAAGGAAACCTTCCGGAAATCCCTTCACAAAAAAGGGCGGTAATTTCTCCTTCCTTTCGATTTGCGGTTCGGCACCGTTTTCCAGAACGGCGTAGCGGTTGTTCGCCAGTAGCTTCTTGGACGACAGCACATCGTCCGCTGTATTTGTATGGGAACGTTTCCCGGTCGAGCTAGTGCCGGCATCACTTGGCGGCGGCTTCCCCATATCGGGGTTGGGCTGTGTATCACACAACGCGACAGCAGACAGTGCACCACGCACCGAAACGAGAGAGCGAGAAAACCAAAAAAACTTATCACAGCGCGAGCGAAAAGCACGACCGATCGTGTCGCTTGGTAAAACTGGAATGACTCTGAGGCAAAATTTTCCTTAGTGTTCGTTTTATGCCGTTCTCAGCTGCGTGCGTCTCGCATGTACGTCTCGTACATAGAAAGTCGAATGACATGATTGGTTAAAGTCCCTCTCTAACACAAAGAAGAAGAAGATGATGCAAGACGTTCCTTGCTTCGATTTGAAATCTATGATAGGAAATTTGGTAAATTTACTCTGCAAAATGACATTATAAGACATCACATTATATTTGTGTTATTTTCAATAGTTCACTATTGATTGAGAAAAATGTTTGACAATCGAATTGGAGCGCGGTAAAATTTCCGACCGATTGAAGAAGAAATCATGTAAATCTATCGTGGATTATTTGAGTTATTCGCGTACAAAACGTACGGTTTTTCATGACGGTCGCAAAATTTTAGATTTTCATTTGACACCCTACCCTTGCCGTAAGACGTAGTCTACGTCAAAAATTTGTAATAAATGTGTGTCCCGGGAATCCCGGAATTTTCGGGGCGGTGAAAAATCTTATCCCGGGATTCGGAAAATAACGAATTTTTCAAGTTCTCGGGATTTTTTGTCCTGGGATACCCCTGGTTGGAACTTCTATTTGGCACGTATTTGACCTTTTGTACCTTATACTATTCGACGGATTTCTCCTAGTGATAAAAGGAAAAATCATCCCAAAACAGAGCTGTAAAGTCGTTGCTTCTGATAAACGGTAGCAACCGCCTTTGCAGACATTATTTCTCGTACACATCCTTATTGATAGTAACGGTAGAGACGAAACTTTTTCGATTTTCGATCACAAATACTTAGTGCCTGTCAAATCAAATCAAATCAATTCTTCGGGAATTTGACTCCTATTTTGTCCGGGAATGCTCGGCAACGGCATTCTTTTGCATTGCGGTATAAAAAGCCAGACCCGGTAGTTGTTCAAAGTCTTCAAGAACGTATGTTTTGTCGTCCATTATGATACAAGAAAATGTTTTCAAAATATTGGTGTAGAGCTCCTTGGCACGTTTTATTGCAGTGAAATTTTACTTGCAACACGATTATGCACCTTTTTCACTTTGTACGCCTTCAGTCCTTGCCTCTGGTTCACTTTTTGTACGTATGATTTTGAATTCTCAACTTTGCGAGCCACATTTCATGTTGAAAACGAGCGAAGGGCATTTGAACGGTAGTATCCGATCGGGTACATAATATTTTACCAAGCTACCACAGTGCAGGGTAGCGTTTTCAACTTGTATCTTTCAATTTCAAAGCCTACTGTTGCGCTATACGAAAGTATCAATACTTTCTCTTCATTTCTATTCGTTCAAGCTGTGTTCGTACTGTCCACTTCTAAAGCCTCTCATGTAGATGGGATATTATCTGCATCTGACAAATTTCATCACAGATCGTTACTCCGCGCATTGGAAGAACACAAAAAACAACAATCAACACACTCAGATTTTTTACAGAAATCTGTAAAGTTTACCGAATTCTCAACAGTTGAACGTTCGGTAATCCGATTTTACGGATTTTGGTTAAATTTTACCGAAATCCGGAATTTTTTCAGATATCTGTAAAATTTCATCGAAATCCGTCAAATCGGATTACCGAACGTTCAGCTGTTGAGAATTCGGTAAAACTTTACAGATTTCTGTAAAAATCTAAGTATGAAAGTGTAAAAAATCTTACCAAAAGTTTTGTACAGAAAGTAAAAAATCGGTCATGACTAAGTATTTTCAAAATCCAGACGGCTTCAAATCGTAACGACCAGCAGAATGTAGCAAATTCTCTTGGCAAAATCCTGTTCTGTAATGAATCAATGGATTATTAAACATACATAAGAGAGGACTTGCAACAGATTTCAGATCATCAGTTCTACCCTGCAACGGACAAGTTCGATGTCCCAGAGCACTCAAAATTTGCCTAGAAATTCATGGTTTGACAAGTGACTTGATCAAATTTCTCCATTCGTGACGACTTCAACCATGAATAGCTGAGTGTACGTAATTAAATGTCTACAAAAACGCCTCCTTCCACTTCTGAGGTCGCACAAGAGCCCACCAATGTTTTGGCCTAACTTAACATCATGCTACCACTCAAAACAAGTGCTGAAATGGTATGATACTAATGAGATCAACTTCGTACGCAACGACCTAAATCCTTCAAAACTCTAGAGTTGAGACCAGTCGAAAAATAATGGTCTATTATGCATCAGAAATATCGCAAATATCCCTTAGAAGACTGGTAAGACAGATTAAGAATTGAAGAAATTATTGGTCATGGTACGAGATCTTGTCGGTTACCGACCGGAAGTTATAAGACGGAGCCAATCGATTTGTGAGTTGCAATTTATACATTGGCAACCTTTAAGATCGAGGGACTAGGATTTGGAACAAACTCATATTTTAAGAACTATGATTTCTAAATGATTGAATATCTCATAGAAAATGTAAATGTTTTGTCTTTGAAATAATGGATTTCCCAATGCTTTGCCTACCATTATCATTGTTATTGGACTTGTTTCTTATTAAAAAAACTGCAGACTTAAAAAACTCTTGTTGGTTCAAACTGATGAACATAGCAATGAAGAATTTTATAAATTAATTTTTGCATTGCTTTTTTTCAATTACATTCACAGCAGTTAACCAGCACAGCAGAAACTGTATGAGCTGTAATTTTTAATTAATTAAACCTTAATTTCTTAAGAATTTTAGAATTGTAACACTACCCTCTCTAGAAACTTTACTATGGTTATAATACCTGTACTACGTTAGGAAACACTACTGGTGGATCGCCACGTTTCTGTTAGGAAACGCTGTTGGCCGATCACGCCACGTTTCACGGTAGGCAAATCGAAATGCTGGCTAAGCAGTTTTAGATAATAAATATGGTCGAGCCGCGAGGCTCGTCCTCTTTTTCATCGTGTGGTTCGTATAGTTAGGTTGGTAGTATCAGTCCGGTATTTAGTAGTTAATAAAGTGTTAATAGAAGTTAAAGTTTTTAAAAAGTGAAGTTCGAATCCGAAATTCCTTACTGGCGCAGCCGGTAGGATCAGTGAAGCAAGTGGTGTTACGAAACTAGTAGTTTTAAAGTGACTCGCCGCAACCGAAGAACCAAAGCTGGTCACGCTCAGCATAAAGTTGGATATATCAACGACGCAGCGACACCAACGAGGGAAACAACAGCGAGCAGTCCGCCACTAATCACGCCTACCACCCCACCACGGACCGGATGCTACCAGGTTTTATACTGTAAGTACTTAGTTTTTCTATTTACAATAAAGTGTGAAACATGCCAGAAACTAGAACTAGTGAAATTGAGCAGCTCAAAGCGCAAGTCGCTGAGCTTAAAGAATTGGTCAGAGGCGGTGGTAATATTTACCAAGTGCCAGACCCTATCAAACAATTGTCGGAATTCACCGGCAACAAAAAAGAGCTGATAATATGGCTCGACGAGGTCGACCAACTATACAGTTCATTTAAAATTAAAGGGAGAATGGCATCTCCCGATACCATGAACGCCTACTACGTGCAGGCTATAAAAAACAAGATAAAAGGAGAAGCACGGGTAACACTGTGTGCAAACGGTAACCCGAGCACTATCCCAGAAATAAAAGAGTGCTCATGCAGCACTATGGTGATCGAAGAGATATTGCCACTAACCTAAATTTACTGTTCACCTTAAAGAAGGGTGACAGATCCCACCAAAAGTTTTTCAACGAAATGAAAGAGTTGGAGATGCGAATAAACTCAAACCTTCAACTTAACCCGCTCACAGCAGTGCAACTTTTACAAAAATTGTGATTACCAAATATCTGGATAATATTAGTGAACCTTTAGCTAGTATAATTAGAAGCACTAACCCAAGTAATATAGAGGAGGCATTCCAGGCAGTGACACTTAACCAAAACGCTGAAATAAGAAAACCATTTGTGAAATCCACTTCACAATCGTTCAAACCTAATTCCAACAACAAGAATAGTACATATATACCGAAACAAGACGCCGGCCCTTCTCAACAAAAAACAACCAAACAACCATTTTAAATCACCATACACTCGCCCAAAGCAAGAGTGGAAGTGAATACGAACCTCGTACAGTCGGACGAGGAATCAGATTACAATGATCACAGTAATGTGGACGACGATGACAACGACGACAACGAACATGAAATTGATGACGCAACTCAACTAGATGAACTAAATTTTCAGACTGTCAAATTAAAAAACAGACAGACTTAAATTTTATACCGCGTTTTGCTCATATTGCAAAACCACTTACATCCAAGCTTAGAGGAAATGCTAAGAGCTTTGAGATCACTCCTGATTTCGAGCAAGCTTTTTCGAGATTGAAAGAAATAATGGCTACAGATCTACTTTTAGCCTATCCAAACTTCGATTTACCTTTTATTTTAACCACAGACGCATCCAATGTTGCGATTGGAGCTGTTTTGGCTCAGTCTGTGGACGGGAAAGAACGACCAATTGCGTATCTTTCCAGAACATTGTCGAGAGCTGAGGAAAACTATTCAGCTACGGCAAAGGAACTTTTAGGCATATACTTTGCCGCAAAGACTTTCAGACCATATCTATATGGAAGAGAGTTCGTCATCTACACTGACCATGAACCATTGACTAAAGAATTAAAATTAACTGACGCGACCGGTCGAGTAACTCGACAAAGACTTTATTTGGAACAATTCGATTTCAAAATAATCTACAAAAAAGGAAAACAGAACGTTGTGGCGGACGGACTTTCAAGAATTTCAAGACCCGAAATTAATATACAGGAATTGCAGAACGAAATATTCGAAAACAATGCAGTTTACGGACCAGACATTATCAACAGGTATAAAAATCAATTATTGATCAAGGTTTCAAATGATCAGAAAAAGAGCCCTTATTTAAAATGCAGTATATTCCCAGGCCAAACAAGACACGTCTTTCATAAAAGTAATTATTCGGATGATGACCTGATGCAGCTTCTTAAAGCATATCTTGATCCCGGAGCAACGAATGGTATTTTTGCCCCGGTGGAAATAGCACAAACCTGCGAAAGACTGATAAGACAAAATTTTAATAAGATAAAAGTTCATTTTTCGAATATT
Organism: Aedes japonicus; assembly: GCA_034211315.2. Lineage (NCBI taxonomy): Eukaryota > Metazoa > Arthropoda > Insecta > Diptera > Culicidae > Aedes > Aedes japonicus. Next base: position 3,079 of record JASCZW010019990.1, on the reverse strand, counting down.
AAACTTCCGGACTTAGTTTCTTTACAGGATCAACAGGAATTCATCAAGAAGAGCCATAACTACAACCATCGTGGTTACAAAATTACATACGGGGAGGTTCAAAAATCTGTTTATTTCCCAGGAATGCTTGGAAAAGTTAAAAACTTCATAAGTAATTGCGAAGATTGTAAGTTTTCCAAGTACGAAAGGAAACCATTCAAAATACCAATATCCAGAAGAGTCTATGAGAAACCGTTTGAGAATATTTTCATTGATGTCTATGTAAAAGAGACCGAAAAATTTCTCACGCTCGTAGATTCCTTTTCAAAATTTGCTCAAATTTTCAAAATCACTCATGAAACCACTGACGAATTAATTGAAACTCTTATAAAATATTTTAAAATATTTGGGCTACCGAAACAAATAACATGCGATCAAGCACCAGGTTTCCATAATTCAAAATTTAAAAAATTCTTGGAAGATCAAAACATTCACTTACATTTTGCCAGTTACAGCAACAGCAACGGAATTGTGGAACGTTTTCATAATACCCTGCTGGAGATGTATCTCGCAAACAGAAGAAAAATGGAAAGATTGACTCTGTATGAGGGACTCTCTCTCGTTACAGCACTTTATAATGACGCCAAACATTCTGTAACAAATCTCTCCCCAAGAGAGATAATTTTCGGAACCTCCACATCTTTAAACATAGACGAAATTAATCTTTCAAAACAAAGAGTCTTGCAGACGGCAAGAGATAACATAAAGAACTCGGTTGATAATCACAATGCAAAGCTACCCACCTTGTATTGTGATGAATTCAAAACATTGACAAAACAAAACATTTTAGTGAAAGGAAAAGCGAAGCCAACTCCTAGGGGGCATCGTTATAGATTAATAGAAATCAAGACACAAACGGACAAGACAGTTACTGACGAAAAAGACATAAAGACCCACAAAAAATACATTAAAAACTAAGACAAGGTTCAATTTCAAAATTATTTACAGACTTTGCCTATGGGCAACATCAGGACAGACGGACATTCTCATACATGACCTAAACAAAAATCCTTTGGCAATAGTACCCCTTGGACCAGCTAGGATAAGTAATAACTATCTAAGATTAATACACCGGATTGATCTAAAAATAATAGATGAGACTATTCAAAATTTGAACAATGAAGCTCAGGATAAGATGAACAGCAAAAGTTTAATGAGCTCTTTGATAAAAGTAAAAATAGATAAATTGAACTTAACATTTAGAAAATTACAACCATACTCAAGAGTCAAGAGATGGGAAAAATTAGGAGAAATTTGGAAATATGTGTCTGGTAGCCCAGATGCGGAAGACTTAAGAATCATAAACAAAACTTCAAATTCATTAGTAGACCAAAACAACAAACAGATAACTATCAACCATATTTTTGAAAATAGATTAAACAATATTTCAAATGATATACTAGGTATGCTAAAAGACTATAATTCATTAGCGTCAGAAACGTTCACCGGTTTCGATTCTGTAAATCTTTTGTTTAACATAGACGAGCTCATTAAACAGTTAGAATACATAGAGGAAGCAATCGATTTAGCCAGGCAGAACATCCCTAGCAGCCGCATCATTAGTTCTCTGGAGATGGAAGCAGCTCAGCAATTTTTCAAGCACAATGGACTAGAAGCGACAATTGCAGAAAATATATTGGACATCGCTAGCGCTTACATCATTTATAGCAAGGATATCATCATTTACATTCTAAAAGTACCAAGAATCAAAAACGCAGAATACTCGCTTAATTTCGTGGAATCGGTTATTTCGACAAACAGGACAAGAATTCATCTCGCCTCAAATTACTATTTGAGTGGCCCAAAATTTCATACTATAAAGGAACCGTGCTCTAAATACAGGAACATTTACATATGCCCTAGCTCACTATTAGAGCCAATGGCTGAATGCATACAACAAATCATAAAGGGTGAAACCGCACAATGCCCTACAGAACGAGTTTACTCTAACAATAGTATTAGACGAATTGATGATGGCAATATTCTCATTAACGATGCAGATGTAATATTAGCATCCAACTGCTCAAATCAGCGAAGGGAATTGAAAGGAGCATTCCTAATACAATTTTCGAGCTGTATGCTAAATTTAAACGGGGAAGAGTACTCCAACAATAACCTGGAAATCCCGGCAAAATCATTTATACCAACTACAGGTGTTAAGGTAAATTCAACAATCATCATAAATCGCATCCCATTAGAGTACTTACAGGAACTACACACGGAACAACGCCATCACATTCATCATCTCAACCTGACTACAGAAAACCTTCATTGGAACATACATCTTTTCGGATGGCTATCGTTTGGCGGAATATCCACAATCTCAATATTTTTGGCAATCATCATTATACTCTGGATAACAAAATCACTCATACCACAGAAATCAACGTTGGTCATTTCCAAGGAGACTCCAGTCAAGAACGAGACGAATCCAGGAGACGCATCAACGACAAATAGTTCACCCAACAACCCAAGAGTCGCATCAATGACGAGCAGACTTCCCATAATTCCATTCATACCACAGGAGTAAGACGTAAACCATGGACCAATACGCTGAGGACAGCTTTTCTTCAAAAAGGGGAGTCGTTAGGAAACACTACTGGTGGATCGCCACGTTTCTGTTAGGAAACGCTGTTGGCCGATCACGCCACGTTTCACGGTAGGCAAATCGAAATGCTGGCTAAGCAGTTTTAGATAATAAATATGGTCGAGCCGCGAGGCTCGTCCTCTTTTTCATCGTGTCGGCGCCGCTAATTGAATGGCGCTATCGATCGATGGTTTAATCAGATCGTAGAAATTGTTATGGATTCGGTTTTTAAAGTGATTTGAATCAATTCCTTATACAATAACATATTTGTACGACGTCTGGCAAAATTCAGCACCAGTTCTGGCGATTCCTCCTGTTATTTTTATTCATGACGGACAATTCATCGGAGGATGGCAGATGCGCCTGCGCTGCACATTATCTTAAAATAATTTCGCTGAAGGTTGTCATCTACCTGGATCACTTCTTTCATTTATGTATGCTGCCATTGAAATG
>JASCZW010019989.1:0-12951 GCA_034211315.2 Aedes japonicus | reverse complement strand
TTAGAACAACCAAGATTTATCTGATTTTTGGCAATTGCTTGTCCACTCAAAAACCAGAAAAATTCAAAATATGAGTACAGTTTTTCATTCAACTTTATATCAATACTACTTTCAGTGTGTGGTTTTAAGCCCATAAAGCAAAATTAAACAAATGATGCTGAGACTACAGATGACAGCCTGAAAGACAGTGTCTGTGTGTGCCCCCAAATGATTTCTCCATAATTTTTTTAGATATATTTTGAAGAAAAGTATCTAAAATTTCTCAACGATTTTCAGACAATCCTTTGCATATTCCTTCTGGCTTTTCTGTAGGTATTTCTCAGACATTTGTAGCCATTCCTTCAGGGATGCTAACGGGAAATTTTTTATTGTATTTCATCGGCAGTTTTTCAAAACTTTCTTGTGATGAAATTTTTGGAGGAATCCCTGATGTTGTGAAGTTTTGTGATTTTAAAGAAAGCCCTGAAGGACACCTCAAAGAACTACACAGAAACTGTACAATTATTCTTAAAGTGATTCTTGGAGAAAATCCTGATTTGTTAAAGAGATCTTAGAAGAAATATTTGCATGCATTCCATAATCTCATATATTAAATACTTATCTCTAAAAATTACGTACACGCCTTTTGTAGAGTTATTTTTCAAATTTTGTTTAGAAAGTTTTTGAGTTGTTCTACAGTAGAGACACCCTATAAAGTTTGCAATAGATTGTTCCACAAATTCCGGCAACATTTTAGCAGTGATTTTTACAAAAATACCCAAGCTCTACTAAATTAGAAGTATTTTTATGCATTTATGCAGAGGAATATAGAAAGTTAGTTTTGCTATTCGATGCATAGTTATTTCGAACGTGATTTTTTTTGTTATCTTTAATATAATCTTGTAGTGCGAAACCCTACACATATTTGGCGCATTTGATAAACAGTTCCAGATCGATGGCATCTATTACAAAAAAGAAGTTTGTGGGTTTTGGATCAATTGGGGCTTCGGTAATGATAGGTTCTGACCGGGTCTTTCGTTTAACAACTATCGGAACTTTTCAAGGACTCCTTTGAAGTTTTTCAAGGAGTCCGCTGGATTTTTCTCACTATCCTCTGGACATTCATAAGAAGTCTTCTGAATGTCCACAACAAATCTTCTGAACTTTACAGGAACTTTTTGAATCCTTCTGAGGAAATCAGTGAGCTGAAAGTTCGTTGGATTTTTCTGGAATTTTTCAAAAAAATATGGAACTTTCTCAGTTGCTCCTTCGAACTTTCTGATGAAATTTTTAGAAATTCGAACTCTTTCCTTTTGTGCTTTCTCAAGACTCTGTAAGGGCTATTTCATCAACACTCTGAGCTTCCTCAAGAAGCCACAGGCATATTCTTGAATTTAATTACAAGTTTCCTGGAATTGCTGAAGAAGCTTACAGAAAATATTTGGGATTTTTCCAGGAAGTCCTTTGAACTTCTCCAGAAGATTATCCAACTCGATTTGGAACTCTTTTGGATATTTTCAGAATGAATTCTGGAGATCTCTGGATTTGCCCAGGAAGTGCTATTATTCATCCCAAAAATCGGGATCGTATACATCGCTAAAATCGACTACGATGGGCTAGGCATGTCGTAAGAATGTTGGACAACAGCCCTGCTAAAATGGTTCTCGTAAACGAACCGACGGGTACAAGAAAAAGAGGCGCGCAACGAGCAAGACGGATCGATCAAGTAGGAGGCGATCTGTGGACTCTCCGTAGACATCGATGCTGGCGAGGTACAGCCTTGGACCGATTACAATGGAGACAACTTCTGTGTAGAGAAGAGGCCACACCCGCCTTGGTCTCATTGGTAAGGTATGGTTGTATTGGTTCAGGAAGTTCCTTCGTTTTCCCCAAATTCACTGAACTTTTCCAATAAGTTCTCTGGACTTAGGAAAATCGCCCTGAGTTTTGCACGAAGCCTTGCTATCTAATGTTTAACGATCTCATCTGGAAATTTTCATTGACATTTTTGAAGACTTTTTGTACTTTTCAGGGAATGCTCTGAACTTATCCAAAAAAATCCTTGAACTTTTAAGAAGTCATCTGAACTTTCAATGAAGCCATGCTATCTAATATCTTAGATTTGTCTACATTCATTTTTCAGGAAGTACTCTGGAATTTTTCAAAAGTTCCCAGGACATTGAAGAAGTCATCAGAACTTTTCAAGAAGCCATGCTATCTACTATCGACGAATCTCATCTGTAACTTTTCATGGAAGACTTGTATGCTTCTTGCATTTTTCATGAAGTGCTCCGCCCATTTCGAATAAGTCCCTGGACTCTGAAGAAGTCCTTCAAACTTTTCAGAAAACTTAGCTGTCTACTGTTAAACGAATTTTGGGCCTTCCTTAGCGCAGTCGGTAACGACACAGATACAAACCAACCCCATGCTGGAGGCTGCTGGGTTCGATTACCGGTCTGGTCTAAGAATTTTTCGTTAGGGAAAATTTCTCGAGTCCCTGGGCACAGGGTATGGTTGTACTTGCCACACAGTCATGGTACCTGGCACCATCGATTAATAAATGTGAAAGCACATTTAGAGCACTAAGTTGAAAGCAAGTAATAAGCAAACTGTGAAGGCAATACGCTTGAAAAGCTAAATGAGAATAAGAAAAAGAATCGGGAACTTTTTGTAGAAGATTTATAGACTTCCTGCATTTTTCAAGAACTGCTCTGGGCTTTTCCAACAAGTTCCCTGTACTTTCAAGGAGCCCTCTGAATTTTAGAAGAAGCCATCATCAACTATCTTCCGAGGATATCAGGAACTTTTCATTAATGTGTTATAGTTATTATTGTCCGATAATTTTCCTCGAATCCTCTGTACTTCTACAATAAATTCTCTGGAATATACGGAATTCTTCTGATTTTTAATGAACGTCTGGAACTTTTTTTAGAAGTTTCATAGGTTTTCTACATTTTTCAGCAAATCCAATGGACTTTCCCAATAAGTTCCTTGAACTTTTAAGAAGTACTTTGAACTTTTTAGGAAGCCAGTATGGCTTCTTCTTCTCTTCTAAGAACACTTCGAGAGATTTTTATAGAAGATTTGTAGGCTTCTTGCATTTTTCAGCAAATTCACTGGACTTAAAAGACAATAAGTTCCCTGGACATTTCCTCCTCTGAACTTTTCAGGAAGCCAGCAAAGCGTGTCTACTATTTACGATCACTTCAGAAATTTTTCATAGAAGATTAATAGGAAAGCAAAGCAAAGCTTCCTTTTTACCGAATGCGAATTGCCGGGTCTTTCGATTAACAACTGCCATAAGATTTTGTACAGTCTCCTTGTCCACTTTATTCGCCACAGAACGCTAGTTTGCCTTGAACTGTGCGTTGCTCACAACAACTTTTTGAGTCCTCTAAAGGTTCCGCTTGACGATGGCTCAATATTGTTCGATTGGGTGGAACTCTGGCGTGTTGGGAGGGCTCTTGTCCTTGGGCACCACTTGAACGTTGTTGGCAGCATACTACTCCATGGCCTTTTTTCCCCTAATGGCAAGATGCCAAATCCGGCCAAAATAGAACGGAACAATTGTCTCACTTCAGGAAAGGCAGTAGACGTTTTTGTAGGCACTCGCTCAGATACATTTCCTGGTTGATGGTACCAGTCGCAATGTAAACGTTACTCTTCAAGTCACAGGTACAGATGGCCTGCCACACCACATATTTCTTCGCGAACTTTGACAGTTTAATGTGCTTGAAAAGACCTTCCCTGGACTTCTCAGATGGACCTCCCCAAAGTTCTATGCAGAAGTTTATTGAAGTTCTCTGAAGAACTTCCCTATATTTCAATAAAGAAGTTCCCTGAAGTTCCTCTGAAGAAATTCCCTGAAATAACTTTTTTTTAATTCCCTGAAGAATTTTCCCGAACTTCTCTGAAGAATTATCTGAAGTTATCGATGAAGTTCGATGAAGAACTATCTCAACTTCTATAAAGAAATTCCCTGAATTTCTGTGAAGATTTTCCCAGAAGTTCCTCTGAAGAATTTCACTGAAATTTCCTGTACAATTTTCCCTAGCTGCTTCTCTGAAGATTTATCTGAAATTTCTTTGAAGAACTTCCCCAAAGTTCTCTGAATAATTATCTGAAGTTCTTTGAAGAACTTCCCCAAAGCTCTTTGCAAAACTTCTCCAAAGTTCTTTGAAGAACTTTTCTAAACTTATATAAAGAACTTCCCTGCATTTCGGTGAAGAACTTCCCTGAATTTCCTCTGAGAACTTCCTGTAGTCCTCTTGAGAACTTCTCTGAAATTCCTCTGAACAAATTTCCTGAAATTCCACTGAAGAACTTCCCCGATATTACTTTCTTGAAATTCTCTGAAGAACTTTCCCGAACTTTTCTGAATTATTATCTGAACTTCCATGTAGAACTTCAGTAAACTTCTCTGAAAAAATTCTCCAAACTTCTCTGAAGTTCTCTGAAGCACAACCCTGAACTTCTCTGAAGCACTTCCCTGAACTTCTCTGTAGAACTTCCCGGAAGTTTTTTGAATAATTTTCCCGAAGTTCTCTGAAGGAGTTCCCTAAACTTCTCTAAAGAACTATCCTATATTTCTCTGAAGAACTTTCCTGAACTTTTCTAATGAAGCTTCGCGAATTGCTTTAAAGAACTTTCATTAACTTCTCTGAAGAATTCCCCTGAAATAGTAATCCCGATCTTCTTATCCTAGCTCCTTTAGCAGATAAGCCTTAATTTCTAAGCCTTCGAGCGAGAAATCTAAAATTTCCCTCGGAGTTTTTCGTTTTATCGGCCATTTCAATATACTGTACGGAGCAACTGATTTATTCTACATAGCTACTTTTACTCCATAGCTCATTGATGGCGCTTCAACTTTAATTATTCCTACGTTGTGTTTTAAAGAAAGAACTGGACTTGGCACAACTGTCTGTTTCAAACGAGACTAACTAACTGACTTTATTTTTGGGCTGATTATGTACATATAAATTATTCTGATGGCACGGTCGGGTATGCCGTCTCACCAGCCGAACGAACGCGGCTGCCAGAACGATGGAAAACCTCGTCTAACATGCGCCCGCCAGCACCAGCTATAGGCAGTGAGAAGGTAAATCTCACTCCGTGCTGCCAAAGCCATAGTTGCTACAACACTCATATTTTTGCAAAACCGTTTCTCAAATCTCATAGAACTATGATATAGATATCTATAACGCCTATATCATAGGGAACTTTGATAAACATAGAAACATAGATTTCAAGCGCCTTGTGGTGGCACCTTTAGATTCGACTCTCTCGGTGATATCAGGAAGAAGGCTTTCTACTCGATCTGCTGTACTTTGAGAGTTGATTAAACATATCCAGTTCTAACTACTGCATCGAGCGTTGGCCCCAAGAAGCTGACCGCTTTGAAGGAGTTCAACTCGATTATTTAACAATGTCCGCACTTCTTTGAAAGCTTACCGCTTTGGAACAGGCCATCGAAAATGAGTTTCATGAGCTGAGGACGGCAATCATCTGCAAAGACCTCGTGGTGGAAGAATCGGATGACTTAGAAGCTTGTTTCAAACAAGCACATGGGAAACTGTCTTTTCCCTTGCTATAAAAGTTCATTGCGAATTCCCAGCATCACTCGTTCATTTTTCTGCCAAGTTATCAGTTTAATATAAAAATGCCAACTGTATTCAGCTAAATGTTTAACCGAGCCCATGAATAAGTTTTAAGTGTGCTCAATTTTTAAGGTAAAACTTTTTCGCATTTTTTCCTGCCGCACCCTGTACGTTTGGTAAAAATCACTTTAACTACACTAGGAGCCAGAGTCATCTGGTCAATAGACAGCTTGCTGGTTGAAAAACAAAAGCAAGACTTCCCAGGTAAACAATAAGCATTAGCATATGCAGTAAATCAACCTTATATCTGCATTTCAGATGCTACAAGCATTACTTTGCCATTATATCAGAATCTTGAATGCTATCTGTTGTAATTTTGCATATCAAATGCTGTTTAAATGCTTGTAGCCTGTAAAAAGTATTTCAAATGCAAAAAAGCATTAATGAAGCATTATCATAGCGTTGCAGTAAAGCAGCCGTATATTGGGCCAAAAGTGGCATTTATGTTGCATTTAAGCTCAATAGGCTCCCGTAAAGACGCTTTGGAGCTGCTTATTGGTTACCTGGGTTACATTAATCAACTTTGAGGAGGATTGTAGAATTCAATAGCTGCAAAAACAAATTCGGCTAGAACTATTATTCTTGCAGGTGACAGAAGAGGTTTTTTAGTGTTCAATGTGCTCAAATGGATGAGATGCCAATCATCTATATTCATGGCTTCCCGGATAACAATAATGAAATTCACTCTTTATCATCGTATGAAACTTTGACGTTCAATTTCATCACAAACAATGTTAAAAATATGTTGAAAATAATCTGCACTGATGTTGATGTACAGTGTGTCTCAAAATGAGTGTCACCTTCTTTCAGTCTTGATTTATTTCAGCTGGGTAATTTTAACAGCGGAATTGATTAAACACGTTTTGAGTGTATTCTTTTGACAGCTTATCGCTGAAGATAAATAAGCGATTCCGTTTGTTTAAGTTTATCAGCTACCATGGAAGCCATACAGGAGAAACTTTTAAAATTACATTTGCAACAGCTTAAACCGTGTAAGAATTCAATAGCCTTAAGCAGTTCGGAGTAAGTAAGCGTTTTGTTTTTCGTACCTTGAAACGGTTCCAGGAAACTGTAAATGTCCATATTCACACACACAGGAGGTGCCAGACGAACTGCCAGATCGGAGAAAAGGATCAAATGTGTGAAGGAGCGGATAAGACGTAATCCGGCCGTATCTGGCCGTAAATTGAGCAAACAATTTCAAATGTCCCCTACTTCAATGAACGGGCTTCTCAGACATGACTTGGAATGCAAGTCGTACAAGAAACAACGAGTTCACGGGTGGACGGAGCGTCAAAAGCAAGCCAGGGTCCAAAGAAGCAGAAATCTTTTGGTTTGGCACAGTGACTGCGAGATTTTATTTTTGGATGAAATCTTCCTCTTTCAGGACAGTCATGATCAATAAAATTATCGTCTGTATGGCAAAAGTGTTGCCAATATTCAAAGAGATCATATAGGCCCTCCGAAAGGGCTTACTTTAGATCGATTTAAGAAACATTTGGTTGATCTTTCGGATCAAATTCCTCGGGAAACCGTGCGTGGCAGATGCAATGAGTTTACAAAGCGTTTGCGCAAAGTTATCAAGGAAAAGGATGAGAGATTCGAAAAATAAATGCTATGATTCGGTTGATTTGTTTTGCTATGATCTCATTTTGTTTTAGTGACACCTATTGTGAGACACCCTGTAATGAGAAAACCTTATAATAATATGAACAATGCGTGTTCGTCAATGAGGGAATGTGAGATAAAAAATTCTACACATAAACAAAACAAATTCTAGGACCATTTCCACTAAAGGGAAGCTTCGCGATAACTTTACCCTTCCCAAGGCAGGAGCGCTCGTCGGAACAATTGGCCGATTTGCCATCGATGCGTTCGATTCATAACAATAATTATCATATCTTGTTTTTTGGACGCACTGCGTCCGTTGTTGGTTTTAATTCGCGCGCCTGCCTCCACATTATTGTAAAATTTTCCGCCGAACACATCCGAAAAGGGGCCGACGGCGGACAATGTCGGTGTCTCGGGGGGTCGGTACTTTTTCGGCGAACGTTGCTTCTGCGGTTAATCGGATTCGGGTCTCATGAAAGCTATACAAACAGAGATGACGGGGAGCGATTTTGTCTTCTTCGCCGGAATAAGGTGTTGGGTTGGGTACTTTGGCACGTAGCGGATTGTCTTTTGTTCTGCCGAGAACAGCGAGGTTTTGTTGATTACACGTTAAGCTTCGTGAAAAGAAGTGAGAGTTGCCAGCGTTTCGGGCTGAATCTGCTGTAAGGCGTTGATTTTACGGATTAGTTTGGCCACACTTTCCCAACAAGTTAGGAGTCAAATTTATTTGCGGTAAGTCTTCTTTCTCTTCGATGCCGTCAGTAGTTTAGGTCCCGTGACCGTCTTTTTCTTCGAAGATTCGAAAAATTGAAAAAGAGATTAAGCAATAATGTGCCATAAAATTGGCAAAAGCAGAGGAAGTGCTTTCAAAATATCGGGAACATTGACTCAGGTCGGTTAAGATTAAAAGTACCGCTCCAAACGGTTAGCACCGTTAGCAAAAATGAAAAATCTACATGATAAAACCATGTCAGGATGACGAGCATAAATATGTCGGCTTGAGGTTGATTGTTGTGATGTATTGCACATTATTCAAGCTCACCATCCTGGTAGGATTTTATAGGTTTATAATGGTTTATTTGGGACACTCAGGCAATCATCTTGTTCGATGCATATGTTGAACATTGTATAGAATTTTAAAACTCTTCTAATAGAAGGACTCCAGTGAGATTTTGGTCGTCAGTTTTGCATTTTCGATAGGTATCGTGCGGTCGTAAATATGTCGATTTTCCAATCGCGGTCGAGCTAGTGGCTTCATTGGATGGGTCATAAAAGATCTCATCTAACTGCTTGGCCCCTAACACAACATTTATTGATCGTTTTTCAAAATTGAATAACGAACGAGTCAACGGATGCCGTTGTCAAAATGTTCAGTTTAGATTGCTTTTGGAAATTTTCTACTGCCTCAGGTAACGGGTGGCTACTCAAGAAATACTGATGGTGACGGTTTTCGTTTTTGGCTTTCTCAAGACTTGCTTGACCTGACTTGGATTTTGGAATGCTCGGATGACATCTTCCAGCAGTCATTGCAAGAACCTTCCATGCGGGTGTACGAAAATGACAGCTCTTCTGTTGATACAATAATCCATTTCAAGCTGAAAATTCGGAAGTTTATAACTGTTCTCCCTTCTCTTGAATCGCAACCTGAAAAATTAACGAAATTATTCGCTCATATGACTACCCTAATCATTATTACGAAGCGATAGCATCGGTTTGTTTACATTCATGCGCCGGATTTTTATTCACAATTTCTCGCTTGTAATAAGGCAAAATTAATCAGTATTTGCATTGAAATACTTCCGTTAGTGTGTTAGTTAACTGCGGAATGTGTTAGTTCCCTGTTTAGTTGCGATACAGAAGGAATTTCAAGTGATTTAATTTTGGTGAAACAGTGAAATCGACTACGGCAACGAACTAGCAAGGAACTCGTCTCACTTTGTGTAAATCATCTTCGTATCTATCACAACAGCACAGCTAAGAAAAATCACGTAGGCAGCTACGGCTGAGGCTAGTAGGGGCCTCCAGAAGGGGGGACCTTCTGATGATCCTCCAGAAAACGTTCTAGGCGCATTAGTTCCAAACTGGCTCCTAATCAGCGAGGAACTAAGGTGCTTAATTGTCTTAGTCATGCAAGTCCGTCGAGAACAAAATTCGGAAAACGTGACAAACACCGAATTAAACGCACGTCTTCCAAGCCCTTTTGTCAATCGGTCAAACCAGTGGCTTTTAAAGAAAAGGCAAGAAAAATTGATGCATTCAAGGAAGACCGAGGTACTAAGGACTTGCTTCACAAGGAATCGCGCTATATATTGCCGAAAAGTTGCTTAATATAACAAAGCTTGTCGATGGAACTCCAGTAGAAATCTGAGAGCATTCATCTCTAAATTCAGTGCAAGGTGTAATCTACGAGCCCGACTCAATCGACGACAACGAAGAAGAAATTTGGAAGCATTTGGAATCACAAGGAGTAACCAAGGAGTAATCACTCCCCTGCTAGTATTGTCAATAATAGGGGCCGTCCTGCCACAATATATCTACTTCGGCTTGCTAAAAGTACCGTTACGTATGTATTACCCATCCTTTTTACTGTGCTACAACTGTACATACAGTCACCGCCAAAATAAAGTGCCCACTTTTCTCATGAATACGCTTCATCTCTGAAGTCATTGAAAAACATATTATGCGCTTGTAATTTTTACATCCAAACGCCCCTCGTATTCAATTTTTTTGACGTTTCCAAGTGTTTGTTGGTCTTCTTACGGATTTCAGTTGTCGGTCAGAAAGATTCAGTGCGAGTTATCTAAATAACCATGGATAATACGGTGGCAAGCAAAACTATTCCCATGCAGATCCGAAAATGTGTTATTCGTGACATAGAGAAAGGTGAATCGCATCGCAAGATTGGTGAAAAGTATGGACTCAGCAAAGCAGCGGTTACCAAATTTTTCGCAAAGTACAAAACCTATGGTTCAGTAGCTGATCGCCCAGGAAGGGGAAAGAAACGTAGAACAGATTCCCGAACAGATGCGAGAATCATTCGAGAAATTAAGAAAAATCCAAAGATTACCCTCAGGGAGATCAAGGAAGTGATTTAACAACCGATCTCGGACAGTACTCTACGCAGAAGGATCGCTAAACACGGTATGAAGAGCAGGTTTTGTATGAAGATGCCTTTTATTAGCAAAGTCAACAAAGCGAAACGATTCAAATTTTCTCTGGAACATGCTGATAAACCTTTAGAATATTGGAAGACTGTTTTGTGGACTGATGAGTCCAAATTCGAGTTGTTCATCAGCAAAGAACGAACTCGTGTATGGCGTAGACCTGGAGAGGCGCTTCATGATCGCCATATCCAGGGCACAGTTAAGCATGGTGGAAGGAACGTGATGGTGTGGGGGTGTTTTTCTTAGGCGGGTGTTGGTGCTTTGGTAAAAATCGATGGTATTATGACAGCAGATTCCTGCATCGACAAATTGCGTGAGAATTTGGAGGTTTCGTTGGTTGAAACTGGGCTGGAAAACAAATCTGTGTTCCAGCAAGATAATGGCCCAAAACATACCGCGAAGAAGTCAAAGGCATTCTTCCGTTCCTGCCATATTAAACCTATGGAATGGCCCTCACAGAGTCCAGATCTGAACCCAATAGAAAATCTGTGGGCCATCGAGTTGATAAGACAGAAGTTACCAACAAACATAACTATTTTCAAGCTCTTGAGAACGCCTTGGAAGATCTGGACCCACAACACCTGAAGAATCTGGTGGAGAGTATGCCGAAACGTTTGCAAAAACTGTTGAAGGCCAGGGGAGGACACATCAACTACTGATTCTTCAACAGACTGGATCTTCAACTTGTTTTTCTAAAAAAAATAAGAAGTGGGCACTTTATTTTGACATGCATAATTTCTATTGAAGAAAAAAATGAATTTGCGGGACAAGTGTTTTTTATGTACCAGACAAGAAAAGAACATAATAAATATGCCATCAAATCAACAAAACTTAGAATCTTTCACTTATTTTACAAATTGCTGCACAAAAAGGTGAAACTGGGGTAGGTGGGCACTTTTTTCTGGCGATGACTGTACGCTGCACATACGGACACCCTAGGAAAGTTTGCAAGGATACATCTCAGGAATTACACGTAGTCAATGGGGAACATTGCACAAAACTTGCGTTTTGTGTGCATTGTAAGGCCAATCACCCTATTATTTCGCGCAAATGTCTCAAGTACCATGAAAAAGCCAAAACCATACAGCACAAAGCTGACAACAGAACATCCTTCGGTGAAGATAGAAAAAACCAATATCATCAATTCACTTAGGAAGGAATTCGAAGCAATGAAAACAGAACTAAAACTCTTGAAGGAAACCTCCCAACCCAAGTAACAATTTCAGTTCTATTCCAGCCGTATAGCACTCCTCCCGGCTTTGTTGATGAAACAACATTCAAAACTGTTTTGTCCACCAACACCTCCGCTATGCATCTTTAAAGCCGAAATGTGTACAAAGTGGCCCACTCTATAGACGGTTGTGAAAACAAATTAATAAAACCTTTCCAAGACCATAAAGGTTTTGAAAATGTTCTAGTGAAAGATGTAATGACAACTTAAGAACCATAATTAAACCTATTGGCCGCCATCAAAACCAGTATAGGGCCGAATGGCCACAGCTGTCAAACTTCACGGCGATATCGTGGTTGGTTTTTGTTGTTCTGCTTTGTTCGATTCTCTGCTCGTCTGATTCATTCAACAGTACATAAATAATGGCTAAGAAAAAAGCTCAAGTGTTGCGGGAAATTTTGTTTGATAGCAAAATATATAAAACAAATTGAGTTTTTTACAGCGTATCATGCTCCAAATCCTATGCACATTTAATTTTATGGTGAATATTGGCACGATAAGAGCTGAAAATTTATGCGCCTCGGAAATTATACGAGTTTACAACAACAAAAACAAAATTGAAAGAAATATATTCGATAAATTAAACAAGAAACTTCTGAAAAATGATGGAATTCAATAAGGTTATCTGAACGAATACCGAAATTTGTCTCAGATCTACAGTTCACTTGTATTACATTTAAAATTTGGTGTATTTATTTTTCCACATTTCAATTATTGCATATATTTCAATATGGCGATTGCAAGAAATCACAGTTTTGCCGAAAAGCAAATTTATCTTAGCAATGGCTACTATAAAACTATCTGGTCGCTTGGTAGCTTTCCCCAATGCCAATTAGTCGTTTAATGCATTTACTGGAGGCAAAATGGTTTTAAAATGCTTTTTCAACTGACCATAATAAGATAATATGAATGAGTCCTAAAACGGCATTTCAAAACAGCATTTTATGAGTTTACAAAGTCAAAATAAAACCTTTGATAGGAGTAAAAGGAATTTTAGAAGTCAAGGTTTTAAGATCGCTGTAAAGAAGCTGTGTAGGTTCTTATAAACCCGACTAAAATTTGAAACCTATTGGCACCTCTTGCTTCCATAATAAAACCGAATTGATTTCTAGTGGCTTTCATAAAACTTTAGTAAAACTTAATAAAGCTGGATAGTTTTGGCAATGTTACTTGGGAAGCGAACCAATCACTTTAGGAAAACCTCAACAAAGTTGTAAAACAGAAGTATCACAACACCGAAACTCTGAAGCAAATGACAACTACTACCGAATACAAGTGTTACCCTCGCACAGCAGCATACCCAGGTAGA
>JASCZW010019988.1:0-12957 GCA_034211315.2 Aedes japonicus | reverse complement strand
TTGTTGCTATGCAAATTTTAATGAAGATCTTCCAATTTTGATAAAGTTCTGCAACCTTCGCTGGATTTCTGTACTGATGCTGATCCTTTGATAATGTTCTGCGAATAAACGTCCCTGTTGCTTTTCGAACTTTGATAAGAAGGAATACGAATCGTTGTTAAAGTATTGCTGACTTCACTCAAGTCTTCTGTTTTTTTTCTGATGCTCTTGGAACTTTTTTCATAGCTATTTTTAGCTGGATTGTCAACTTTCGAAAAATTTGGAAGTTTAACACATGCAATAAATCTGTATGTATTGCAGCAGCTCTACGAAGTCTAAAGAAACTCTACGCACTATGTTATGAGATTATTTGATGATTGATAAAGTTCTGCGAACTTTGTTGAAGTCTTACAAACATATTGGGTAAGTTGAAAAGGAAAAGATTACTTTTGGCAAAAGTGATCAATCTCTTTGTTTATTTTTGACAGCAAATTACATACCTAAAAACATATTGTTATTGCTGTAACAGGTTGTTCAAAAATGATTTGCGTGCTTTCACAGCTCTGATTTCGTTTATCATGTTGCTTGAATCTACCAAAAAGTTATTTTTCCCGAATCATACCTTTACTTTGTTGTTGTGCATTGAAGGCATATGAAGGTTAGTAAGAGAGATGCTACACTGAAAAAAATCTTGCAGTAAGAACTACCGTTCTACCAGACTATGCCTATTTTCTAAACTACCATGGGATTTCAGTCAAATTTACTACGTTTATGGCACAGTCTTCAACATTTGTGGTATATTTGATAGACTTTATGTTAATACCAACCCCACCATGGCTGACTTCATTTGCAGGCATGGTAAAATCAAACGCATTTATGGTCAGGTAAAAATTATTGGTGTTGGGGCTTAATATAACCCTTGAAATGGTAGTTTCTACAGCGATCTTTTTTGCGTGTATCGTAAACCCTACTTATAAATAATATTTTCGAAATATTTGAAACATTTATTGAACCAACTTGCACCAACATTTTTGCATCTTTTTGGGTAAATTGAAATAAGTACAGGAGGGCAAGTTCAAACGGTGAACGTCACGTTCTGAATATCTACAAACAATCAATACAGATAGCTGAAGGATAATCATATTGCCCATTAACACAATCTACTGTATGCAATACAAAAGATCTTTTTGTTCTTACAAAAGAAATGGACCTTTTCCTATGTTCGTGATCTCTCTTGTACTGGTAATCTCAAATTTTATTGACCTGTTACTTTGCGAAATCTTAACCGAATTGGATGCAACTTTTTGGAGACGTTCACAAATATGTCCTGGTTTCTAGAACAGTAAAGGACATTCCTATTTTTTCATTCATTTTCTTTCCGATAATTCTCCGTCAGTCTGTTTCCTCACGTGGCACTATGGTCCGAATGGACAAATTTCACGACAAAAATCGATAACTTGCAAACCATTAACTTTAGACAGATGGTGTCTTCAAGAGATTTGATTTTTAAAATAAGATCTATCTTTTGGTTTAGGTTGTGACTAGGGTGGTCCTTTTATGTTCATAATAAAAATTTCAACTTTTTATTCTTATGGTTTAGAGGATTTTTTGCTTCAACAGAATTGTAGATATTTTATTTTAATGAAACTTTGGTGAAGAAATTTCAATTCTATCTCATCTACGTATCGTTTTATAACAGTTTTTCCAACTTTCCTTAGGGTGGGACTTGAAAAAACAGTTTTTTTGCTGTAACTTTTTATTTCAATTTGAATTTGAAAACTCTGCATAGATGACTTTTAGGTATAAAATGACACACATTTTGAAGATACAAGATAGTTGCTAGTTATTGTATTAGAAAAGTTGTAGGGGTTGAAGTGTAAAAAATATACGTTTTTGCAAGATATCTTATTCTCTATTTGCAAATATTTGCAAACACATAGTACGTGAACTGAAAGTACAAACTTCCATCTACAAGATCTATGCAAAATTGTTTGTCCCCTTTTGGTTTCTTTAGGGAAAAAAATCTTTTTAAATTTGGTAGTTTTGCATTTTTTCTGCATAATTTTCGATCAGTAGCATAAAAAATTTTCACCAAAGACCGTAACAACTCGAATTTTTTTATGAAAATGTTTATATTTTTATATTAATCCATTTCCGTTAATTTATTAACATTCATATCACAGACAAACAGACAAAACACATCGAACATTTTTCACTACAACTCATG
This sequence comes from Aedes japonicus, assembly GCA_034211315.2. Taxonomy (NCBI): domain Eukaryota; kingdom Metazoa; phylum Arthropoda; class Insecta; order Diptera; family Culicidae; genus Aedes; species Aedes japonicus. The sequence continues at coordinate 10,751 of JASCZW010019988.1, read as the reverse complement.
GTCACTAACACACCTGCGCCATCTGTTGAGCACACTGTGATGGATGACTAAGCTGAACAGATGGCAGTAGTGTGTTAACGTCAAACGAAAATCGGCTATACGTACTACCTGCGGCGATATTACCAACTAAGAAACATTTGAATTGACCGTTTAATGGGTAATCGATGAAGAAACTGCAAGTGTTATGTATGTTTGTCTGTGTTAACATATTTTAATATTCGTTTGACGTTAACACACTACTGTCATCTGTTCAGCTTAGTCATCCATCACAGTGTCCTTAACAGATGGCGCAGGTGTGTTAGTGACCATGATTTTTAGTGAAAAATATTCGATGTGTTTTGTCTGTTTGTCTGTGATGTGAATGTTAATAAATTAACGGAAATGGATTAATATAAAAATATAAACATTTTCATAAAAAAATTCGAGTTGTTACGGTCTTTGTTGAAAATTTTTTATGCTACTGATCGAAAATTATGCAGAAAAAATGCAAAACTACCAAATTTAAAAAGATTTTTTTCCCTAAAAGGGATAAGAGGGGACAAACAATTTTGCATAGATCTTGTAGATGGAAGTTTGTACTTTCAGTTCACGTACTATTTGTTTGCAAATATTTGCAAATAAAGGAATAAGATATCTTGCAAAAACGTATATTTTTTTACACTTCAACCCCTACAACTTTTCTAATACAATAACTAGCAACTATCTTGTATCTTCAAAATGTGCGTCATTTTATACCCTAAAAGTCATCATATGCAGAGTTTTCAAATTCAAATTGAAATAAAAAGTTACAGCAAAAAACTGTTTTTTCAAGTCCCACCCTAAGGAAAGTTAGAAAAACTGTTATAAAACGATACGTAGATGAGATAGAATTGAAATTTCTTCACCAAAGTTTCATTAAATTAAAATATCTACAATTCTGTTGAAGCAAAAAATCCTCTAAACCATAAGAATAAAAAGTTGAAATTTTTATTATGAACATAAAAGGACCACCCTAGTCACAACCTAAACCAAAAGATAGATCTTATTTTAAAAATCAAATCTCTTGAAGACACCATCTGTCTAAAGTTAATGGTTTTCGAGTTATCGATTTTTGTCGTGAAATTTGTCCATTCGGACCATAGTGCGTGGTGACAATCACCGATGCCAGGAAGCCGAATCTATTACCTGGACTCTACATATTGCACTCATCAACACATAACCCGGGACCAACGGCTTTACTTACTTCCCTTTCGTAGTAAGACGTGACCAGAGATTTTTTTCCCTCAGAAAAATCCCACTGACCTCTACTGGGATTGAACCTCGACCTACTGAGGTGTAAAGCAGCAGTCACGATTACCTCTTCACCACCGGCGACGGCATTCTTAATTTGTGAAGATCCGAATTTTTTTGGGGAACTGTGGTGTGAATACCCTTCCATGTATAGTGGCTAGGTTTTGAATGTTCCAGGAGTTCACAAGTGATATAAGGGAAAAAAATCATCTTAAAACTGTTGTTATATGTGTAATTTACTGTGTTCTTATTGAACACATCTTATATTTTGATGCATGATTCTGTATTTTTTACTGCAGAAAACTCAGTTACAAAATTTCAGGTGCAGAAACATCTGAAATATGTTAGTTTATTATTTTTCCAGAGATACGCAAAGAAAAGTTTAGTATGACAGTTTAGTATTATTTTGAGAGGTGGGTCATCTAAACTGTCCTGGAGTTCAGAACATAGGACATAAAACTGGAACTGTAGCTTTCTCGGAAAGTCAAATAAGCTGAATTAATTCTATTTTTGGGCGGTGACAAACTAGCCCAGGTGGCTAAAAGTCACCTAAATAAAGGAGGAGGAGGAGAAGAAGAAAACAATATATCTAAATTTGGTCTATACTTTTGAAACTGTTATAAAACTAGAGCAAAATAATAGCAAAATAGCAATAGCAACACGACATAATTAGAAAGTTTACGATGATCAACGGGATACCTAGATATCGGTAAATTTATCAAAATCAAATGAAATGATAATTTACAGCACTGGCAGAGACACGCAGAACAGCAGAGAGGTGAAAAGTAAATCTCGCTTATTCGCAAATTTCATTTCGATTACATTTTCATCAAATCAATTATCATCAAATTCACATGATGACGATTAATTGTAAGCATGTGAATACTGAGAAATCCGCATGACATCGTAACTGCCAACGAACTGGCAATTTGATAGCGAATGACAGTATTGATACACCGAAAATTTCCAATTATGTTCATACCTGTCCATCAGACATGTGACGCAATGTCAGTAAAATACCCCTTTTGGTTCCAGCTTTGTTCGAACTCGAAACCCGAAGCAATCGAGATTTATACCAACAATAGGTCCTAACATGATGAATCTGGCAACAGAATGGCGATGGGAGACGACAGGAGGGAACTGACAGCAACCAATCCCAAACGCAGCGCACAACAGTGCGACGTTGTAGTGCAGTGACGTGGAAATCGCGGAATGGTTTTTTAATTAAAATTCCGCTGCATCCCTCAGGCCCACGTTAGATTTTTGTTTTTCCGTTGAAAATGATACCAGAGACCGGTCTCTAAATGGTCAACAGAGACGAGTCTTTTATGTCGTTGGATGTCTGTTAATTTTCAGGAAACAAGTCACTATCCCGGAGGCGTGAAGCTGGTAGTTTTTAGTGAATAAAATCCAGCATTCGGTTCAGTGAATTGTCACGCTCGGTGGGATATAAGGCAGAAGACCTAGGGTTGTCAGGAGGGGAAATTTCATTTGTTTGCAATTCGGATTTATGTAAATGCAAGGTTATTCCAGGTCGTACAAGTAACTAGTAGTAACTTCAACTCAATTTGAACAAATGCTGAATCCTTAAAATCAACTACAGTAATAGAATTATTGATAACGTTAAATTGTGCGTTTACTACACTGAAAAATATTTTTTCGATTTACACAGAAAAATTTAAAATGTATTGCCATAAAGTTTGTATACAACAGTGCTAGTTTAAAATAAATTTAGCGTAAGCCAATCTTAAACTCGTAGAGTAACGTAAATGTATGCTAAATCTAGTGTTAAATAATTCAGCACGAGATATGGCTACACGGGAAATAATCCACACATATTTATTGGCAAAAACCCATGGAAAATTCCACATAATACTGATGTGTCACACATAAACAGAATGCTCTGAGAAACACAAATGAAGTTGATGTGACAAATGAAAAGTATATGTGGCCGCACATAGTGGTTATATGTATACATAGAAAGCATGTGTGGCTAAGGGTGGATCACTCAGCACACACTTTTCGGCTGTGCTATTTTGCTTTAGTTTGTCTACGAGCGTTACAATGTACTCGGTGTTCCCGTAAGGTGCGGAAGGTGTCGATGTGTTGACAGTTCAAATTTTTATTCTTAGCTGTCCTGGCAACCAACAATGCATAGAAGCATGGTTGCTGGTTTCTTATTTCTAAAAGCTCAACTGTGGATTGGATTGAAAATCGAATTTCTGAAGTTATGTAACGTCTAGTGTGCATGGAACACTGTTCCTTGCGACTTACTTTTGATGTGTGGTCACAAATTGTTATCATTTGTTGATCGCATTGCAAAAAATCTTGTGTCAGACACATAGATATTATCATTGCCTTTTTATCAGTGTACCAAATACAAGATTTTTTTGCAAACCATGTGTTCCTAGCACAAGTAAGCGTACACAACGGGATTTTCACAAACTTTTTTTTTATATTATTTGTTACTCAAATCTAAAGTATCGTGTTTTTTTTTAATATTAGGCATCACTAGACATCACTTTTTTTTTCAAATTTTGAACTCGAATAATTTCAAGATGTATTCACGCAAAACTTGCAATTTTTGAAACAGTCTAAGAACGTCACATTTTCATCCATGGCGGGTAGTTTCATCACGCATCAGTTCATCACATATCTCTTTTTTGCTTTAGATATTGTCAGCATGATGCATCACTATCGCTAGAAGTGATTGCCGATGATTGTACTTAAAGCGTTATTCCAGGGCGGTATAACACACCGAATAAAGTGCACTTCAGTACTGGGGTTTGTTCTCCAAATCTCAAAGGGTTCTAGAAGCCCTTTGCTGAAGAACTTAAATCTCTTTTGGAGATTACCGGTTAGTACCGTTAGTGCTCCAAGTCTTCTTTATGCATGTTACAAAATCAACATCAATCATCTTGAAGTTTTCCTAAAGGGTGTCCACGATGAAATTTCCACACACAAAATTGATTCGCAAAATTCGAGTTTTCATCCGATTGCCATCAAATTTTCAGGGATTGAGAAATAACTATTAAACTTCATTTTACCATTTTACTCGTATTTTATTTACAGTCCATACGCAAATGCCCGCATCTTGGCATTAACCCCGGCCATAAGATTCTGCACAACCTGTGAATCAACCGTTTTTTGCATGTAAACCCATACTTTCTTCAGTTCCTCGACTGTCTTCACTACCTTAGGTCGTTTAAGAAGGTGCTGCTTCATAATCGCCCAGTACTTCTCGATGGGGCGGAGCTCCGGAGTGTTGGGAGGGTTGAACATTTTCGGCACGAAATTGACCTTATTGTCCGCATACCACTTCAGCACGTCCTTGGAGTAGTGGCATGAGGCCAAATCCAGCCAGAAGATTGTTGGGACGTTGTGGGCCTTCAGGAGAGGAAGCAGCCGCTTCTGGAGGCACTCTTTTATGTACACCTGTCCGTTCATCGTGTCCTGGGTCATGAAAGGTGCACTCCGCTTCCCGCACGTGCAGATGGCTTGCCAAACCAGGAATTTCTTCGCAAATTTGGACATCTTCTGAGTGCGGACATGCTCCGGAACGCTGAACTTATCCTTGGCCGTGAAAAACAGGTTGCCGGGGATCTGTTTGAAGTCGGCCTTCACATATGTTTCGTCGTCCATGATGCAGCATTCAACTTTCGTCAGCATGTTGAGGTACAACTTCCTGGCACGGATTTTGGCGGACTTGTTCTGCTTCTCGTCGCGATTAGGGGCCTTTTGTACCTTGAACGTTCAAAGCCCAGCCTTAGTTTTGGCCTTCTGGACAAAACTTCGGCTTAGGTGCAGCTTCTTAGCCACATCCCGAACGGAGGCGTTCGGATTTCGGTTGAAGGCCCCAACTACGCGGTTGTGATTTTTGGTGTTGTACGGAATACTTTTTCCTTCACTTCTGGGCTTCCGATCGGTGGTCAACCGTTCCTCGAACCGCTTAATCACTCGCGATTCCCAACGTTTTAGCGATGGAACGATGCGAGAGATCCTTGTTCTCGTGATGAATGCGCAAGATTTTATCACGCACGAGCTGTTCTGTCGACTCCATTTCCACGAGTTTTGAATACAGGACTTTAAAACTTGCAGGATGTAAATAATGCACGTTGAACTAAATCCACCCAAATTTTCATTAAATTCTACCCAACGGTTAAAAAGTTAGAGCAATTTCATAGTGTGGCAATTTCATCGTGGACACCCTTTATCAGCTTCAAGTGATATCGGCTTGGACAGTGGCCAGTTATAAGGCCTGTATATAAGGTTAGATCTTGTTTGGTGAGCTCAAGTAATTTGCTAGTCATTGAAATGTTTGAAATAACGAAACGATTCGATTGCCTAGCTATGAAATTGTTGTCCAAATTTGCCTCCATTTTCAAGCATTCTCAAGTTTTCATCCTAAATGAAGAAGCAGATAAAACACAAAAGAGTTCAGGTATTGCGAACTGATGAGATGACCTACCGGTTAGAGCATAACAAGTGAATTAAACCTTGAACTATGACTCAGGTGTTTCCTAAAAGTTAAAGATTGTCTATGACGTCTATGTACGTTTTTATGCCAGTCGTCATTAGGATGAATAGGTTATGATATAAAGGGTGATACGGTCAAAATTTGGTCAAGGGAAAACGCGTGTAAATCGGTGAAATCGTTTATTTATAAAATCAAATTAAATTTCTTTTTCAAGTTCAATTAGTATAAAATTCAGGAAAAATATTCAATTAGGCTTCCGCTTTTCCAAATCCGAATTGCCGGGCCTTACGCTTGACCCCTGGCATCAGATTTTGTACAGCCACCTTGTCCACCTTCTTCGCCGCAGAAAGCCAGTTTGCCTTGAACTGCTGCTCGTCCTTAGCAGTTTTTTTGGTCTCTTTTAGGTTCCGCTTGACAATAGCCCAGTATTTCTCAATTGGGCGGAGCTCTGGCGTGTTGGGAGGGTTCTTGTCCTTGGGAACCACCTGCACGTTGTTGGCGGCGTACCACTCCATGGCCTTTTTACCGTAATGGCAAGATACCAAATCCAGCCAAAACAGTACGGAACAACCGTGTTTCTTCAGGAAAGGCAGCAGACGTTTATTCAAACACTCTTTCACGTAAATTTCTTGGTTGACAGTACCGGAAGCTATGAAAATGCTGCTTTTCAAGCGACAGGTACAGATGGCTTGCCAAACCAGATATTTCTTTGCGAACTTTGACAGTTTCGTGTGCTTGAAAATATCTGCTACCTTTCCCTTCCTTTCGCCGTATAAAACTCCTGTCCCGGAAGCTGCTTGTAGTCGGCTTTGACGTAGGTTTCGTCGTCCATTACTACGCAGTCAAACTTCGTCAGCATCGTCGTGTACAGCCTCCGGGATCGCGCTTTGGCCGTCGTATTTTGTTTATCATCGCGATTTGGAGTCACTACCTTCTTGTAAGTCGATAGTCCGGCTCGTTTTTTGGCTCGATGCACGGTTGTAGACGATACACCCAGCTTATTTGCGGCATCTCGGAGAGATAGGGTAGGGTTTCGCTTGAAACTACCGGCAACTCTCTTTGTCGTCTCAGCGGCTTCCGGTTTTCGATTTCCACCCGATTCAGACTTCCTGGCTGTCGACAAACGTTCCCCAAACACTTTAATTACATTTGTTACGGTTGATTTGGCAACTTTTAGCGATTTTGCCAACTTTGCGTGCGAGTAGCTCGGATTTTCGCGATGCGCGAGCAAAATTTTGATACGCTGCTCTTCTTGCTTGGACGGCATTTTGACAACTGAAGAGTGAATTCCAAAATCAAAATAGGAGCAACATTCTACACACACACACCTTCAAAATGAGGGGTGTTCAGGTTTTTTAAATGCAAAATTGAAAGAAATACGTCAAGTTGATATTGACCAAATTTTGACCGTATTGCCCTTTAGAAATAGGTATGAGACCAAATGGGTAATGAGGCCGAATTTTCAACTACATATAGCAAGAACTGTTTATGTCATGACATTTTTGAGCTGATTCCATGACATAACCTCCAAATTACCCATTACCTAGAAAGCCATCACACCGAAAGACCACTACCCCAAATAACAATTTACCTGAATGATTAAATTTACCGACTGATCATCTCCTCAAATGTCAATTACTCTGAGTTAAATTTTAGTTCTTGTCCAAATAGGTCATCAAATTGCAGAAGTAAATTGATAGATATGGAGAAAATATTGAAATTGTGAAGGAGACAGTAGTGCAAGAACTTTTTCATCAATATTTATTTTTAGTAGCTACAGTGGTAGTGGTAGCGGTAGTACGTGAGATGTTCGTGGTTGCGTTTAAATGAAGTTTTTTGACGTTTCCTGTATAGGAGAGCCGTTCTAAAGTTTCTGCAATCGAAGCGTTATGCAAAGTTGGAGATTTTGAACGATAATATCTCCTTTATTACCCATACAAATTTGACAATAAGTATTTCATTCGAAAGGTAGAATACCAAAGCTGTATTTCTGTTGCTAACTTCATTACGTTCGTTTAAAATAATCAAAAAGTTCTTTAAAGAATAAAATGTTTAAACGCACAAAGCTATTGGTCGAAAATGCCATCATCTTTGCGCCATGCTCTGATTGGTTCATACTGCCACAGTTACCCCTTGCCAGCGATTTTAAAACATGTAGTGACGTCCGATCAACCATCAGTTCTCGCTGTGCATCGCGATGACGTGTTCTGATAAGGAAAGGTCGTTTCCAATCGGTCACTCGTGAAAACAAGCAGACCAGAATTATCCCACCAGCAGCTTGCCGTCCGCAACGGTGAGGAGCTGAATAAAGTTTTCTCCGATGTGATTATTTCACAGGATGATCCTGCTGCTCAAGAATACCGAGAAGAAAAATTTCAAACGCGAGCCGATTTGGAATGTACAAATATCTAGTGTAGAGGATACATTAGGTTCGTGGTAGTTCTAGTTGTACATAGTGGATAAGTTGCAGATAGTAGATTAGGTTACATAGTTGCTGGCGGTGGCAAACAAATCAGCTGGGTTATGCAGTCGGTTTTCCCAGCCAGTGAAAAATACTTAGCGAATTTTGTTTCTATTTCAGATTTTTTTTGGACTTTTGCTTGGTTTGCACTGCATAATTTTCACTTGTTCGAATTTCACCTATTTTGTGAATAATGGTGATTCTTGTGAATGAGTTCCTTATACTTATATACCCTTATATTTAGGGCCATTTCAAGAGCTAGAAACAGTTGACTTCCATAATTTTCGTGGAGAATTAATAGAAAACATATACTAAGAGAATAGGGGTTCATGTTTCTCTAGACTGAAGAAAGTAAAGTAGAAATTGATTCGTGACATTAATTTCTTCACACCCACAAAAGTCCTACGTTAACCTTTCAGTTATGTTACTGACATAACTCACCCTTTCGTTTTTACTTGTAATTAATAGCCAAACAACGCTTTCCTTCGATTTTTGGACTCGTAATGCGAAATACTACCTGGATATCATACAGTTCTAGAACATCAACATTCTTGAGTGTGGTTAAAGAGCATGTAACGCAGAGAAATAATTTAAAGTCTCAATTCCCGTCGGATGAAGATAAAGTATAAAATTTCTGGAAAAACAAATCTCTTTATACAATTTCAAACAAGGTGGATGCATTGTTGCTTACGTTTAGTGTTTATAATTTTATGGATATCTCTCGCAACTATTTAGGGCCTGTTCATAAGCCACGAAGATTAATTTTTGAACACCCTTCCCCTCTCGTAGACTTTTCACCACACAATTTTTTGAAACTTTGTATGCAGCGTAAACTTTGGTAAACCCCACCCAGAAAAGTCTATGTGGTCTTTGAATAGCCCCTGTAGAATGTCCGTTTAGGCTCGTAGTCTGTCCATAGTAATTTATCTAGGTATGTTGTGTAAGCCAAAGTTACGAAATTCCTTACCTGTAGGCACAGAGAACAAACATTCAAGCTGGACTGCCATCCATGTGTAAATTTCTGTAATTTTCATTTTAAAATTACAGGTTGTTTACTGTGCAATTTCGTCCACCAAGAGACCAACCATTTTGGAGTTGTTGTATTCATCTAACTGCGGACAACACGTCTTACCTTCACCGCTGCCAGGATACGAAAGAGGTCGAGCTCTCGGGCAACGTGATCGGGTTGGAGGATGTAGAGTTGTATGAAACCTCAAGCGGGCGAGATGCGAACGGTAGGGATGGGTCATGTAGACAAGGTGTATATAGAGGGTTGTTAAGGGATGATTATATTCATCATCCACACATTTACGTTAGTTTTAGTGAACCATATGATGATGGCGCTACTTATAAATTTTAGTTACTTCCCAATAAATGCAGTCTTTCTTTTAAGTCCGAACACTCTAGCGGTAGTTTCTTTGTTAGAGTATTAGAGTAGTAGGCTATGAACTATTCCATCCGGACGGAATAGTTCTTAGTTCGTTGGTTGAAGTTTTTTGACGGTTCGTTTGAATTTTTTGCTAGTTTGTGTTTTCACGGTATTGGACCAGGAAAACGAAATTCCACTTGATTGAGCTGTGGGAGCAACATCCAGTGTTTTGGAAACCAACTAATCCCGATCACCTGTGCAAGTGTATACTTCAACGTGAGTGTATTATTTTGCTTTGGGAGTATTGATACCTAGCTAAGCAGAGCTCGAAAAAATTGACACCCGTCGTGAACGATGAGTTAAAAACATATTCAGTAGGTACAATTTTCCTTCTCTTCATTTCGTTCTATCAGTCACGCAATATATTCGTGTTTACTATTTTGCTATGCTCAGTCATTCCGTTGTCCTCGTGTTCACACAACTCATCACACCACAGCAAAGTACGGCTATTCAAAGCCTCACGAGATTTTGGTTGCTTGACTGAATGTTCTTGTAACCAGTCATTCATTTTCGCGTTGGTGAGTGATTTTTTTTTGCCACAGGATTTCAAGTATTCCCGAACATGGCTGAAGGCAAAAGAAGCCAAAAGGCCAAATGGCCGAAATCGCTACAGAGTTTGTGGGGCATTTGTTCGAGAAAAGGCATTTGTAGGATCGATTCGAGAAGTTTTGGTTGAAATTGAATGAGTTTTTTTCACTTACGTACATTCACTGCTTTCTGGAACGAATGAATGATCAAAGTAAAGCAAAACAGAACAAGTTGACTCATCTTGCACAAGAGATTCATGAAGGCAAATTTGTTTACTTCATGTACGCTAGGAACAGTGCGTGATGACTAATATTTTGACTCAGTCAGGGTGCAATTTGAGAATTGAATATGATATTTTTAAGCTCTGTAGCTAAGTACTAAGTATTTTCAAGATGATAATGTAGAGACGCTGATTATGATTCTACCAGTTCCGTTAGTTGACCTTTGGTTTTGATCCTTGACTCCAACGTACAATGACCCGTTTTGAAACTTGAAAAAACCGAGTGGATCGAAATCAAAGCCAGCAGTGTGCAATTAAAAGCGTAAAAATTCATCATATGATGAGACGGCGCTTCTCTCGAACTGCG
>JASCZW010019987.1:0-12955 GCA_034211315.2 Aedes japonicus | reverse complement strand
GGAATCTGATATAATCGGAGACATATATAATCATATTTGCATGCGAGGTTTCTTTTCTAGTGCTGTGTATGGTGTTTTTGATCAATTTTAATGATAATTTGATGAAAGTTTTGATAATTTGAAGAATGAAAATATATTTTTTCATTTTTTCATTTTGCAGCAAATGGTGGGGCAATAAGAGCGCAAGTCAGTCCAAAGCCGATGGTGAAGGAGGGGTAATGGTGAACTAGTCTATTCAGACCACATGAACTCCATGGGAAGGAACAAGGATAGGTTAGGGTAGGTGTTAAAGTTTTGGACTGGTTAAAAACATTACAAAAGAAAATCATAAGTCGAACACTTGACACTGAAGAAATCTGTAAGTCACAGACGAAATAGGCCTATCTGTCAGAAGACAAGTCTGGAATTTGATGGAATTTACTCGCATTTACTAGTGATTATTTGAAAGAAGTGTTTCAATGTTTTATTTCATATCAAATTAAGTGTTAATTTGAAATTATCCTTGTTTCCTCATCACAATCGTTCTACTAACACGCTCAATCAGTTTTTTTTAAATTGTGTTTAAAAAAAATGAAAGTGATCATAAAATCGTTAATTTACAATTCTGCATTACAATGATTTAGGGGCTGTTCATAAACCACGTAGACAATTAAGGGGGAGGGAGGGGTTTCGAAAAAGTCTACGTTTGTCTACGATGGGGGAGGGGGGGATATACCAAAAGCCTACGTAGAACTTTTTTTTTCTCTACAAAACGGATACTCATACCCTCCACGCAGAGAAAAATACCGTAATAACAAACATATTCCAGGTAAATCCAAACATAAAATTAATTTATTTTGGCCGCAAACATAAACATGCTTTCTTTCTAACATATTCTATGTTTAAAACCAACCCTAGTAGCACACTTGTTGCCATTCGGTTGAGATATCATAAATATGACTTGCTAAGTCATAATCAAGTTACTATAACTAATAAAGGTCTTAGTGTGCTACATGGAAAGTGGCATCGATGTTTGAAATTAAAATCATATTATGTTTATTTTCAACATATTAATGATACGAATAAACGTACAAATTTTGGATTCTAGATTTAATTTATCTATTCTATGAATCTTGGTTATCTTAGTCCTGGATTGAGCTTAAATGCTAACATGTTTCAGTTTCAAGAAGTGTGCTCAGAGATGCACACAGTTTCGAACCCTGGACTTTGTAAAAATTGAAGCAATACATCAAATCAGTATAATATGGCAGCTAATTAAATAATGGAGCATAACATCCCGTTCACACTACAACCTATATAACGTGATGAAGACTATCTTCATACTAGCATCTATACATCTAAAGACTGTCTACGTTAGATTTCGGACATCAAAATAGTAGTAGCAAAACCAAATTTACACGTTATTCAAAAATACCGATTGTTTAATTCACAATAATAGATTTTTATCTACATTAGAAACAGTTGATTAAGATGTTATTCCTTCGTTCTGTTAAATTCTCAAACTTTCTGTGGTATACTCGCGATCAGGTTCCGTACGGTATCTTCAGATACGCCCGCCGTGACGATTCTCCATCTTCTCTTGAAATCATCGGTGCCATTTGCTTTCTTGTTAGTTTCGAAGAGTTTCTGCTTAACTAGAGCCCAGTACTTCTCTATTTGACGAAGTTCTGGACAGTTTGGTGGATTGGCTGTTTTTGGCACGTATTTGACCTCTTGTACTTTATACCATTTCAGGACGGATTTCGCATAGTGACAAAACAGACTGGAGAGTCGTGGCTTCTGATAAACGGTAGCAACCGCTTTTGCAGACATTCTTTTTCGTACACATCCTTATTGATAGTGTCGGTAGAGACGAAACTTTTAGATTTTCAACCACAACTACATATGGCCTGCCACATCAAATACTTCTTCGGTAATTTGGACACCTTCTTTGTCCGGAAATACTTGGCAACGGTGTTCCTTTGCATTGCGGTATAAAAAGCCAGACCCAGAAGCTATTTAAAGTCTTCGAGTACGTATGTTTCGTCGTCCATTGTGATACAAGAAAATGTTTGCAAAAAATTGGTGTCTAGCGCCTTAGCACGACTGTATGCAGTGAAATCTTGCATGTCATAACAGTTGGACACCTTTTTTACTTTGTACGGCTTCAGTCCTTGCCCCTGCTTCACTTTTTGTACGTATGATTATGACTTCCCCGCCACATTTCGCACAGAAAGATTGGGATTTTTCTCAATAATGGCTATCAACTTTTTGTCCATTTATTCGGAGCATACTTTTTGATTTGTTCCACTTCCAACACTCCGATCGACAATCAAGTGCTGGCAAAATGATTTGCAAACACATATCACGATACTTTTGGAAATTTTAGTTATCTTTTCGAGAGGAAAAAAAGGACAACAAGAGACAGTTATTTGAGCGTGTTGGTTGAGTTTCTTTATTCGTTTTTTAAAACATCGATAGCTCGAATGCATGGTACCAACTCAATAGTAAATTTATGATATCAATCACCCAAGCAACACATCTCTGTCATAATTGGTTGCAGAAACTTGATTGTAACTTAATTGAGTCACATTGCAGTTACTTTGACTTATTTGCAACAAGTGTGCTACATTGGGCATTGAGTATTTTTATTTATACGTGAATGAGATGATATCTGAAAGTTAACTTGCTTCTATTTGACAAACATTTAGTAGAGCGTTTCAGCGCATGTGAGACAAAGTAGAAAATACATTAAGAGATCAGGGAAGACGTCAACTGCTTTGGAAAAATAGCCGCATGTGCTTTTTGTGGACTGCATTTTGCGACAAAAGTGAACGCAGATCAGCGCAAAAACATCCACAAGGCAGATATTTCGTCGAAGAAAATAAGGCCACTCAAGATTCTGTAGCAACGCCAGGAAGAAATTCTTTGTGATGTTGACGAGAACGGAGCTACGGAAGTTGTATGGATAGAATCACGTTTTGTCGAAATCATTGGACTTGACATCCAAGAAACAATTCCACCAGAATTCTTCCGTTAGCTTCTGCTGATGAACTTTAATTATTGCAAAAGCAGCCATGGTGTGGGCATCTTTAGCATTTGCATAATTGATTGTTGTTTTTTCTTTATTTATGCAGTATTTTTATGGAACAAAATAAAAATAAATAACTGAATAACCTGATTGTTTGAGTCATAAACCTTTTCTCAAACCGCAGGAGCCACATATTGTAGAACAGTTTCCATAAATTAAAAAACTGAATTTGATAAAGTCTACGTAGACTCTAGGGGGGGGTCTACGTTTGTCTACGAAGGGGGAGGGGGGTTTGAAAGTGTCCATTAACGAAATGTCTGAATGAAAAAAAAAAAAGTTCTATGAGAATGTTGTAGCTTTCATTTACCGTCAACAGAACTGGAATCGGTTTACAAATGGCTGAGAAACCGATGTAACATTATTTCTCTCTCTCTCTCTCTTTCTCTCTCTCTCACACACACACACACAGTTCGTCGTGCTAAGTCGAATGGTATATCTGGGCCTCGGATAAAAAGTTGAGTTTTCAAGCGATCTTAATACCCTTCTTTTGGTGTAAAAAGGGTAAAAAGAGGGGGCTCTTTGGTCAAGAAACCATGGGAACAATGGAAACAAATATAATCAATGTTTTTATAATGAATATACTTTTCGTCATACTAACTACACCCACGACTTTCCATCTCTTCCCGGGACATCCAAAACCCCTGATGCCCCGATTTTAAGAACAGAAGCCCCTTCCTCAACTGGACTGTTCTCATTTGATGACATTGTCGAAGGTATCTTCAAGTTCCTCGAAATTTCTGACCCTCTTAAAAGCATTGTCCTGGCAATGCTTCCCACACTGAAAACGTTTTTGAAGCAATTAACTATGAAGTGGCCCCTCTTTGTCTTCGGGGAGGGAGGAAGGATGATTAGGTTGACAATCGATGGTTAGAGACCATGTTTGCATGTGCCTCTCCACAATTGTCAAGGGAAGGATAGTTTTTGTGAAAGCAGGTTATTTTTAGATCATGGATTCGGTGTGGAAAGAGGTGCGATCAATGAAAGCGCTTTTCAAATTGCAAGGAAGGGGACGGGCCTGGGATTGAACTCCCGACCATCTGATCAGTAAGCAGAACGGATAACCACTGAGCTACCCAGCCACGAGGAATAGACCTCACACTTTGTTCGAATTCATTATCGTTAGATTGCACATGGAATGTGATTCAAGATCCCCACGGTAGTGATCGCTTGCCCATAGAAATTTCGATTGTTACCGGGTTCAATCTATCGGAATCCATCAACATCGCGTATGAGCTTACCCGTTACATCGATTGGACAAAGTTCAGGACAGCAGTAGATGAAGCCGTAACGACGGTAGAAGAGCTTCCACCGCTGGAGGAATCTAACTTCCTCTCCAACCTGATCTTAAACAGCGCGCTTCAAACTCAAACTCGACCAGTTCCAGGAACGTCATTCAGCAGGATACCTCCTTCTCCATGGTGGGATCAGCAATGCACCAGGGTTTACCGTCCGACCGAGGTTTAAAGTCCGACGCGTTTAATGTTTTCGGTAGACATGGAACACCTGAGCACTTCGAAGTATACACGGCTCTCGAACGCCAACTTAAGAGCCTCATCTATTTCAAGAAACGCGGATACTGGCGAAGATTCGTGGACGGACTATCGCTCGAGACGTCGATAAGTACTCTTTGGAACACGGCGCGAAGATTGCGTAACCGAACCACGAACAACGAGAACGAGGAGTAAACAGAGAATTCGATAGACGAGAACAGACAAACTTTTTCAATGGTAGAACTCTCTCTCGCACTCCTTTCGTGTGGCAATACGGCTCCAGGGGCTGATAGGATCAAGTTCAAATTGCTTAAGAACCTCACAGACGTTGCTAAGAGGCGTATGTTGAGCTTGTTTAATCAGCTTCTGGAACTAAATATTGTACCGGATGGTTGGAGACGGGTGAGAGTTATTGCCATTCAAAAACCTGGTAAACCCGCGTCCAACCACAACTCCTATCGACCCATCGCGATGGTATCTTGTATTCGAAAGTTGTTGGAGAAAATGATCCTTTTCCGTCTGGACAAATGGGTTGAGACGAACAACCTGCTTTCAGATACACAATATGGTTTCCGTAGGGGTAAGGGAACGAACGACTGTCTCACGTTGCTTTCCACGGATATTCAGTTAGCTTTTGCTAAAAAAGAGCAAATGGCTTCTGTATTCTTGGACATAGAGGGGGCTTTTGATTCAGTATCTGTTGAAGTTCTTTCAGATAAACTCCACGCTTGTGGCTTTTCACCATTAATGAATAATTTTTTGTACAATTTGCTGTCAGAGAAACATATGAGCTTCTCTCATGGAACCTCTACAGCTTCCCGATTTAGTTACATGGGTCTCCCCCATGGATCATGTTTCAGCCCTCTTTTGCATAATGTTTATATCAAATACATTGACGGTTGTCTAAGTGACAACTGTACGTTGAGACAACTTGCAGATGACGGCGTAAAAAGTGTATCGAATATAAGCTATCCACATACATTTGCGTTGTACGCATGTATTTGTGATGGTTTTTTATGCTCTGAACACTGCATGCTGTGCCTTTGACTGTCAGCTTTCTTTTGTTTACGTGTTTGTGCGGTTCAAATTCTGCGTTTTCAAAATGTCGCGTATTGAAAAGGAAGTGAAAATTAAGGTTCTGGACACATGGCTAAGTGAGAAGGGTAGTACTATGCGAAAATTGGCGAAGCGGTTTGGAATTCATCATGCGAGTGTTAAAACCATCATTAATAAGTTTGGGGAACACTATTCTTTGGATGAGCTACCAGGAAGAGGCAGAAAACCCGGTTCTTCCAACCCGAAACTAGAGCAGAAAGTGGTATCTCTAATCATGAAGAACAAATGTCAATACGTGATTTGGCGAAAAAAGCAGGAACGAGTATCGGAATGATCCAGCGTATCAAGAGGCGAAACCACCTGAAGATCTACAAGAAGCAGAAAATCTCGAAACAAAGTGCAGAACAGAAGAAATTGTATTCACGTCTTTTGCAGCGTCCGGATGCATGCGTTTTTATGGACGATGAGACCTATGTGAAGGAGGACTCAAAAACCCTTCAAAAAAGTTTGGGCTCAAGCGTCCAAAAAATGCGATGCAACACTTGTCCGGAACTTGATGAAGAGCATTCGATCCAAAGTTCGAAAATTCGTGAACGAATAACTTAAATTTCATCTGGTCTTCATTATGTTCAAGTTTAACCTCGTACAATAAAGGATCAATTTTTTGTATGAATAAAATATCGGTTTTCAACATAATTTGAAGAAAGTTTGTGGATAGCTTATTTTCGATACACTCCTTACGTGTGTTTCATCGTCCATGATGCAGCATTGTGGTTTCGTCAACATTTGTATGTACGTGTTTTAGCTGTCCTATTCTTCTTTTCATTGCGGTTTGGAGCTTTCTGAACTTTGAATGAACGTTTCTTAGTTTTCTGCACGAAACTTTTGGTCAAGTGCAGCTTTTCCGCGACATCCCGAACGGAACAGGTGGGTTTGCGTTTACAGGCAGCAACCACTCGCTTGTGATCCTTCACACAGTACGGGACACTTTTTCTACCACTCACCTTCTTCCGATCGACAGTTAAACGTTCCCTGAAACGTTTTATGACACGAGACACTGTAGACTGGTGAATTTTCAACATCTTTTCGATGCCTCGTTGCGAAAGAAGTGGGTTGTCGAGGTGCGTGTGCAGAATGTTCTCGCGCACTTGCTGTTCCATCGACTCCATTTACGACATATTTCACAATGAAACTTACGCAGTGTAAACAATACACGCTGAGGTCATTTCACCCAAAATTTCGTTGAAATCAACACAAAGGGCAAAATGTTACAGATTATTGAAAGTGGTGCAATTTAACTGTGGACACCCTTTAGTCAATACCACCTCGTCAGGATAGGTCTTTGGTTGCCATCTCAGTGGCCCACCCATCGCGACCAGACCACATATCCGAGGGGAGGGAGCACACTATAGCATAAGCATTTCACAATAAATTTAAAACCCTGAAACGCTATTTTTAACTTTGTTTTTTTTTTTTCAGATTCATTTGCCAACCTACGCTAAAAATGACACATCAAAATAGTTGCATTTGAGTCTTCTAGACATCCACAGAACACAGAACCCACTGCAGCCGAAGACAGCCATATCGGATTGTGGAAGCACTTGAAAGTGATTATCGATAAGATTCGTTATGACGTTTCCATCATATCCTGTTGTACTGCACATAGGCAGAGTTTCCCGTTGGTGTTGGTAAGTTATAACCACCTCTTGAAAGCATCAACTATCGATTGAAAACTATCTCTATAGTAGTTTCCAATTAGTACTGATTGAAAGCTAACTCCGACTAGAGCGACTATGAATAATTTCTACAATTTGATGATTTTCTTCTTCGTCGCCGTATTGGTGAACGGTCAGCAAAATGTTGGAAAAGTGCCGTGCAACAGCATTTTCGGGTGCATTTCGCAGATTCAATGCGCCGCGGACGAGTACTGGGCCCCAGGTGTGTCCCTGGACGGGTGTTGTCCCGGTTGCGTTAAAGGATTAGGTCTCGGGGATGTTGGTTGTGATGAAGCAAATCCCTGTGCTCCTGGATTATTCTGTGCAAAAGGATCAATTTGCAAGCTGGATTCGAGTAAGTGAGACGCTTGAGCAAACAGCCACCATAGGATAATTTATAACTTAAAACAGCTAACTGCCTCGCCGCTAAGCATGTGCCGGAGAAAATACTCTGGAAACCACAATGCGACCAGTTGGGGAACTTTCTGCCAAAGCAGTGCCGAGGGGATCGACTACTGGGGCGATGCTTCTGCTATTCGGCAACCGGACAGCGGATCTTCGGTTGGCAATGGCACGGCAAAGCGGATGATATGACCTGTGCCTGCAGTCGGCTTCGATCGGACTTGGAAGCTGCCGGGAGGCAAGACGTTACCCTTCATTGCACATCGGAGGGAAATTTCGAGCCATTGCAATGTGATGGAGGAGTGTGCTGGTGCGCTGATCCCAAAACGGGTGAACCATGGCCACGGGTGCCGGCAGTGTTGCCTTCTATGTGGAAGAAGCTTCCTTGCTGTGAGTATATACCTTTTTTGGAAAGAAGAAACAATTGCTCACCCCATTCAATACAGACAACCGAACCATTCACGGCAGCCAGTACCTGCGTCAGTGTGACAGTGCATCCTTCGCTCAGCGCCTTCTGGAATGGAAATTCACTACCCACGGTCAGGTAAACGTGAGCCATACGGACGTGATGTGCGATTACGATGGCTCCTTTGGGAGATATGAAGTCGAACGGGGCATGTGAGTGGAAGGCAAGATGACACAAAATAGAAAACTATAAAATTTCAATTTCAGTGCATATTGCACCTGGCGCGATGGCACTCGGATCGAGCAGTTCCAAACGAGCAGTGTCAAGGCGCATCTGATGACCTGCAGTAAGTAAAATACATTGCAGCATTGACAATTTTCCCGCCTCTTCGTCGAGAAATATGACGCGCGTGCTTTTGACTGTAATCGCCTAAATGTAGATTTCCATCGTGCCACCGTCGATCCCAACGGTTCACCACCCACTGTCTCTAATCCCCAACCCCGCCCTGTACAGAGGTGGGCAGATGTTTACTAAGAACATATCGCTCACGCTTCAACTTTGTCCCGACGCGGTGCCCCCACTCGAACTGAATGTCTGTTTGGTTTCAACATGAGATTTCTTCTCGGCTTCTTACTTATTGCCGGTTGCTGCTACATAATTTTGTTTTGCTCTACCGCATCGTCGTCTTCGTCGGAGACGTTCATTCACATTTTGGATGCGACGATTTTCTTCTATCGTTTAGTAGGCGACGCCAAGCTGAATTTGATTGCCTATAGAGAATTTTAATCCGCGTTTGTTTGCGCGAAGTAGCTTAGGACGCTCCGAAGATTTAATTAATGATGTTTACTAATTTTGGGTAACAATTTCGTATTCCAGATTGTGCACGTGACCGGAGGATTTTCAGCGAGGCTGGCATGTCACAAGATCTACTCTGCGAAGGCAATGGAAACTATGTCACGTTGCAGGATCGCAACGGGGAGCTGTTCTGCGTGGATCGAGATGGATTTGTAGTGGCCGAGCGAGTTCCAGACGATGTGGACTGTCAGGAATATATGTTTGGATGAAATTTGATGTTTTTTTCGATCAGTACTATTTCATACTTAATTAAACACTGTGCTACTTTTATAAATTATGCTCAAAATAAAATAACTTATGAAAGAATGCTTTCACACTTATTTATAAATTGTTCGTTTTACACATTACTGGTCAACATAGGCGTTGGTCTGTGGACAGTAAGCTGATCCAAAGTATCGATTCAGCTTTAAGCACTTGATCGGTCATTTGCCGTTTTGACCAAATTTTTGTTTTTATTGATGGTTATTATACTGAGAGAGAGAGTTGCAAGAAAAAGTCATTCAATTAGGCTCGAATCTGGATATTCCAGAAAAGTAATTATGTGTGCGTTTCTGTGTTCGCTAGGCTATTGATGATGATGATGCTGATGATTATTTGCAAATTGGCCTATTTATTTACACAGATAATGAATCATTTACTTCGAATTTCATAGCCGCCTATTTCATCGTATCTCTTGTGCAGATATCAGAGGATAAACAAATAGCGTGAGAGAGAGCAGTGCCATTCGTGAACCACAATAACTTGTATCAAGCTATTTTGGTTGGTTTTTGTTGAAATTATTGAGAGACACTACCCGTGATCAGCGTTCGAAATATCCTTCTCAAATCTAGTGCGTTGAACTTCCCTGAGATATTGAGCAAATTAGAAAATTTGTCAAACACACCTCATGAAGTTTCTCGAACTAATTTTTAATATGGCATACTATCATTTCGGAATGATAAAAAAAGGTTCATAATCCAATGTCAAACATAACAGATTCGCAAATACGAAAGTAAATGGCAACATAACAATAAAAAGCAACCGCGATCATCTTATTTGGAGTTGGCTGCGCTGGAATATTTAATGATTATTTATTTATTTCGTCAAGCAAAGTAAACTACATACAACGCAAGTGGTCCAGAATGCGAGTTTAGCTGGAAAGATACATTTTCAGCCTAAGTTTGAAGTTTTGGAGCAAAATTGTTTTCAATAACAAGGCGCTTCTTTTGGTGTGAATGGAAACTAGGGAGGTCCTTATTTTCAGAGAAATCGAAAATCTAACTTTTTTATTTGTAGAAATAAATGCATACAGGGTGCGGCAGAAAATAATGCGAAAATGTTCAAACTTGAGTATTGGGTTAATTTGTGTAGCTAATGACTAATTTCTTTCGAAAGTGTATTTGTTTATGTTTACTTTCATTTGCTGCATCCAAACATTCGATTTGTGTTATTGCAAATTCGTCAAAATTTTCGCGAAAGAAGTGATCACCAGTTTGCTACTCACCCAGAAGAAGCCGTAAGAGATTGCCAAGGTGGTAGGGTGCCATTTGGCAACAGTTTACCGCATAAAAAGTAGTGCAGCATGGTCCTAAGCAGCGGAAGCCGGGAAGCGGACGTCCGCGCTTTGCACGTACGCCGAACGTGATCAAATCGGTCCGTGCAAAATTGCTCGCAACCCGGTGCGTTCCATAGGAAAACTTGCAAAGGAAGCTAATATTTCGGAGAAATCCATGCGGAGAATCATAAAAGAAGACCTGCATGCATCTTCCAGAGCCAGAGTGAAACGCCACTTGATTGCGGGTCGGATCAAGGAACTACGAGTGACTCGTTCCAAGAGATTGCTTTCCTTGTTTAAGATGGAAAAAATCCTGTTCTCCGAAGAAAAGCTTTTCAGCATCGATGCTGTGGTCAACAGCCGCACGGACCGGTTCATTTCACCGCAGAAAATGGAGAACGTTCCGGAAAAAGTGATATTCAAATTTCAAACCAAACATCCGGCTGGTGTCATGATGTTTGGCTTGTTGGCGTCCAACGGTTTGAAAATGCCGCCTGTTTTCATTGATGCTGGAGTTAAAATCAATACCGAAGTGTTCGTCGGTATTTTAAAGGACCAAGTGCTTCCCTGGGTGAAAGCCAACTTCTCCGAGGACCAAAACGTGACTTACAGCAGGATGGAGCGCCGTGTCACACGTGCAATCGAACCCAACAATGGTTGAACGATAACATGAAGTTTTGGCCAAAGGATTTGTGATCTTAATCCGTAGGATTATTCAATATGGGCATATGTTGAAGCACGAGCCAGCAAAACATCACACCCTAGTGTGAAAACCTTGAAGTCAACCATAACACGCACATGGCAGTCAATGTCGGAGGACTACGTCCGTAAGGCATGCTCTGGCTTCCGGCGTCGGCTCGAGGATGTTATTAATAAAAATGGAGGACACATTGAATAAATTTGTTAAAAAGGACTTTACAAAGATAACTGCATTCGAAAATGTTGATATTATTGCTTGAATTAGTTGAAAATGGGATTTGAAAGAAATAGAACAAATTTTCGCATTATTTTCTGTAGCACCCTGTACATTCTTCAAAAAAGTTGTAGATTAAATAATTTTAAGCAATTTTGATTGAAATTTTTTCTCGTATCTTTTGATATGACTGAATTAGAGCATTTTTTCCTACGTGGCTACCGGTGTCCCTATAAAAATCATTTATTTCAAATTGATTCTAGAAACATAAAAGTTACAACTTTTGGTGTGCGAAAAATTGTCTCTATCGTAAGTCAAACAAAAGTTATTATTATTTTTTGAAACATAATAGGTTTTTTCCAAATGTAAATTTTTCTAGTTAGGGTAAACCAAACAAATATTTTTCAAACGCATTTGAAAGGATTTTTATTATTGCACATCATATCTGAAAACTGGAGATAGGTTATTTTTTTACATTGAGTAAAACACATTTGAAATTGGCGTAATTTTATAAGAAAATCGTTAATTCTTGAGTACTTTTTCAAATGGACGTAAGTAACATTTGGACAAAAATGAGAAAATTTATGTTTATTCCTATTTAAAAACCAGACATGTTTACCCCAATTAAATTCCACTGAATGACGCATTGGTAAAAGATATTACATCACTGTGCATAAAAATAACACTAGGAGTGAAAATTCAAGTTTCATTTAGAAAAATGTTTCTCACAACGGTCTGCAATAGAAAGAGATAATACGTCATTTGATAAGTCAGTATGATAGATGGCATGTAACTTGCGTCAAAATGATACGTCATGCTGCGAATGAGAATGTTGATACGTCGAAATGTTTCGTCAAGTTGTCATATTTCACAAAGATACGTCGAAATTATCAAAATGACGTATTCGTTTTTTGGGCAACAAAACGGTGTAAAATATCTTTGCTAAAAATAACAATTTTTACTAAATAAAATCTAAATTTTTAACCTTGTGGTATAAAGCCTTTTACTTACGCGTCGTTAAGAGGCATTCAAATGATATAACAATGATTCGCAAGTTACTTTTCAACACAATCGGCGTATGTACATTATTTCCAAAAAGTGCAAAAGACTTTGCCAAAAGTGATTTTACACCGTTTTGTAAAAAGTTAGTAAAAACTATCAGAAATAATCCATCAGAAAGTTCATCAAATGTGGGCAAATATACATGATTTTTTACATGTCATGTCATAATTATCTGAAGACAACTTATTTGGCAAATTTGAAATAAAAAAAAATAGAGCAAAATAATTGTTTTTTTTTGTAGGGACACCCGTAGTTATCTGGGGAAAACTGTCCTGATGAAAGTCTTTACATCCGATATTATTGCTGAGTAATTTCGCTATTGGATTCCTTGGCTGTTATAGCTCAACCGTTTTCAGTTAGAAGTGCTGTTTCGTAGTTAGTGTTCGGAAAGAAACACAGTTACGCTAGTAAGAACTTGTTGATGAGATCACACGGTGAATTAAATCGGTAGC
>JASCZW010019986.1:0-12952 GCA_034211315.2 Aedes japonicus | reverse complement strand
TAGCCCAGTATTTCTGAATTGGGCGGGAGCTCTGGCGTGTTGGGAGGGTTCTTGTCCTTGGGAACCACCTGCACGTTGTTGGCGGCGTACCACTCCATGGCCTTTTACCGTAATGGCAAGATGGCCAAATCCGGCCAAAACAGTACGGAACAACCGTGTTTCTTCAGGAAAGGCAGCAGACGTTTATTCAAACACTCTTTCACGTAAATTTCTTGGGTGACAGTCCCGGAAGCTATGAAAATGCTGCTTTTCAAGCCACAGGTACAGATGGCTTGCCAAACCAGATATTTCTTTGCGAAATTTGACAGTTTCGTGTGCTTGAAAATATCTGCTACCTTTCCCCTTCCTTTTGCCGTATAAAACTCCTGTCCCGGAAGCTGCTTGTAGTCGGCTTTGACGTAGGTTTCGTCAACCATTACAAAGCAGTCAAACTTCGTCAGCACCGTCGTGTACAGCCTCCGGGATCGCGCTTTGGCCGTCGTATTTTGTTTATCATCGCGATTTGGAGTCACTAGCTTCTTGTAAGTCGATAGTCCGGCTCGTTTTTTGGCTCGATGCACGGTTGTAGACGATACACCCAGCTTATTTGCGGCATCTCGGAGAGATAGGTTAGGGTTTCGCTTGAAACTACCGGCAACTCTCTTTGTCGTCTCAGCGGCTTCCGGTTTTCGATTTCCCTCCGATCCAGACTTCCTGGCTGTCGACAAACGTTCCCCAAACACTTTAATTACATTTGTAACGGTTGATTTGGCAACTTTTAGCGATTTTGCCAACTTTGCGTGCGAGTAGCTCGGATTTTCGCGTTGCGCGTGCAAAATTTTGATACGCTGCTCTTCTTGCTTGGACGGCATTTTGACAACTGAAGAGTGAATTCCAAAATCAAAATAGGAGCAACATTCTACACACACACACCTTCAAAATGAGGGGTGTTCAGATTTTTTAAATGCAAAATTGAAAGAAATACGTCAAGTTGATATTGACCAAATTTTGACCGTATCGCCCTTTATCTACTTATGACAAATATTTGGCTATTGGAAAAACAGTGTACTACAAGCTTTAGTGATACAGACCATGTTGTAGAACATCACTTTGCTGTAAAGTTTCAAGTTTAGGCGCTGGGAGCATGTTTCCTCGTAAATTCGTGATCTGGACCACTGTGCATTGGATGCAAGATGAAAATTCTTCGGTTGTTGTTAACATGCATATTTTATTACTTTTAAAATAAATGCTTAGCGGAAAGTAGGTAAACCTGGACATTTTAAAACTAACTTTAAAAATCTATTGAAATACAGTGATCATTAACTATATGCAAGCCATATTTAACATCCATATTTTATCACAATATAGTGTAGGGAATGGCTTAATCAGGGATGACTGTTTTAATCAGTGGTTAGGAAATAGGGCTAAAACTCCTACATTCTCCAAATTATTTCACATTTAATGATACGAATATAAGTTCTCTCTATGGGGCTAGTTAATGATTCGATGTATAAATCCTAATTGGTTAGCAGTTTATTAGTTTAGTTTAAGACCATCAGTTTCTTACCTGCTGAAGAAGTTCGCTCAAATTTCGCCTTTATGTATTTAGCATTTGTTCGCGTGTACCGGAGAGAATGTCTTCATCAGCTCCTTCTCACATCTAGGCTTGTTGTCAGAATGTGATGTTGAACATTGAGTTAAATTTATTTCATATTCAGATGATCGGGTATCACTATTTATTTCATGTTTCTTCCAGTCATTTGAAGTTGATCTGTGCTAATTATTTTATTGTCCATCATCTGGCACTATCATATGCAATAAAAACAAGCAGTCCAATAGTACTCAACGATACATAATACTTCCCTTAGGGACGAATGACCCGAAGGGTTAAAGCCCCTCTCAAAAATAAAAGAAGAAGAAGAATACTTCCCTGTTGAGCGGCAGTAATGGCGCCACTGTTGCTTTTGAGAGAGCCCATATTTCTCTCTTCTTTGTTAACCATGGATACAGTGCACAGTTAATGTAACGAAAAGCCTGCTGTCTCTTATACACTAAAATTTTTTTTACGCGGTTTTTATTTACGCGGTTTTTTTTTACGCGGTCAAGGAAATGAAAATTATATTGAATATGAATACCCGAAAGGATGGTCATAAAAATGTATTGGTGGTGTAAAAACATGGTTCCAGTAACATTGGCCACCGGGAATCTGCTACAAATGGATAGAGGTTGTTAATTCAATGTATGAGCAAAGCAGTCCAGAGTAGTTATAGAGAGTTTTTGTCTTCGGCAAAATTTCTCAGTGTGTCATTGGTCGTCTTTTGACATTATCATATTAGTTCCACATCATGCCGCAGAGATGGTGCTGCAGATTATCTTTTCTAAATTAAACGCTAGAGATTTGCCGTCTTCGGCAAAGTTTCTCTGTATGTCATTCATCGTCTTTTGACATTATCATATCTGTTCCAAATCATTCCGCAGAGATGGTGCTGTAGTCTATCTTTTGTAAACTAAATGCTAGAGAGTTGCCGTCTTCGGTCTTTCTTCAAATAAGGTGAAAAAAACAAAATACAATATACTAAATTGAATTGTTGTCAAAATTTCAAATACTACCCTACTCTCCAGCTTTGGATTGTATAGCCGTTAAAACGCCAACTAGCAGTTGTGTGCCCAACAAAAAATAAAACACCCATAAATCAGGCCGACAGGGTACCCGGGTACCCACGAAATTCAAATGGTTGTCACTCTGGCAAATATTGGCCGATTTTTGTTTTGTGTTCACCGTTAGATTGAGAAACTCATCTGCTTTATGGAATTTGGCAGCAACGTCCGTTTGGATTCACCTGGTGCCCGTAAATCCGGGTTTCCAGGGTTCGGTACGGAGACACTATTTGGGAATATCAAGTGAATTTCTGGAAAAGACTGTCAAAACCTTTGGAATAGTTCCTTAAAATACATTTCTATTCCATATACCTCAATACGCCAACTTGTCCCGGACCGGTTATTCCGGAACAGGTTCCCAGAAGGAATATATATAAAAGGAAACCCCAGCAAAATGGGTATCCACATTCAGGAAATTTCTTCAGTAAGATATCTGTCAACATTTTGTGGCCTTTTGATGACGTGTTCTCAGACTGGTTATTCCGGAACAGGTTCCGGTGGGCCTTCGAGTGGCCATAAACATTTTCAAAATAAAACCTCGGCAATATGGGTATCAAAATTCATGAAATTTCTTCAGTAGGATATTTGTCCACAAACCAGTATTCTGGAACAGGTATACGTGGGGCCTCGAATGGCCATGAACATATTTAGAAGGAAACCCTAGCAGTATGGGTATCAAAATTCATGAAATTTCGTCAGTAAGATATTTCTCAACGTTTTGGGGGCATTTGATGACTTGTCTTCGGACCGGCCATTCCGGATCAGATTCTCGTGAGGCCTCGAGCGGCCATGAACAAATTTTAAAGGAAACCTTGGCAATGTTTGGCATACGGGAAACTGTACTAGTATGACCGTTACGTTGATAAGTCGTCAGATGTCCATAAAACGTTGAGAATATCCTACTTAAGAAATTTCATAAATTTTGATACCCATATTGCCAGAGCTTTCTTTTAAAAATGTTTATGGCCAATCGAAGCCATACGGGAACCTATTCCGGAATGACCGCTCCAAGGACAAATCATAAGATGTTCACAAAACGTTGAGAAATATCCTACTGAAAAAAAGAGTCATGAATTTTGATACTCATATTGCCAGTGCTTCCTTCTGAATATGTTTATAGCCACTCAAGGCCTCACATGAACCTGTTCCGAAATAAATATTCCAGGAACAAACAATCAAATGGCCTTAAAACGTTGACAAATATCCTACTGACGAAATTTAATGAATTTTAATACTCGTATTGCCAGTATTGCCTTCTGAAATTTTTCTGGCCACTCAAAGCCCCACGGGAACCTGTTCCGGAATAATCAGTCCGGGGACAAATCATCAAATGGTCACG
The DNA here is from genome assembly GCA_034211315.2 of Aedes japonicus. Taxonomy (NCBI): domain Eukaryota; kingdom Metazoa; phylum Arthropoda; class Insecta; order Diptera; family Culicidae; genus Aedes; species Aedes japonicus. The sequence goes on along the minus strand of JASCZW010019986.1, from coordinate 8,976 downwards.
AAACGTTGACAAATAACCTACTGAAGAAAATTCATGAATTTTGGTACCCGTATTGCAAGGGTTTACTTCAGAAAATGTTTATGGCCGCTCGAGGCCTCACGAGAACCTGTTCCGGAATGGCTGGCTCAGGGACAAATCATCAAATGATCACAAAAAATTGACAAACATCCTACTGAAGAAATTTCACGAATTTTGATACCCACATCGTCAGGGTTTACGTCAGAAAATGTTTTTGACTACTCCAGGCCTCACGAGAACCTGTTTCGGAATGACCGGTTCAGGGACAAACGGTCACTCCAAGGCCTATTTGTCTGGTGAACTCAGGATTACAAGGAACAAACGCTTGAGAAAATTTCAAAAACATTTTCATGATCGGAAAGCAATCCTCATGCTTTTAATAAGTCTCTGCAATTGAGAACTTCAATCCATGGCTATGAAGTGAGCCGTCTAATGTTCGTTTCTGAAGGTATGTTTCGATAGATCAGAAGCAATCAGAGGGATTAACGTCTAAATATTGGCAGTTCTAATTATATATTACATACAGCTTCACCAAATACCCCAGATGCTGGATAAACTACTTAAAACCCGTCCCGTACTCTATATGTCTTGTCTACATCTCTTTGTTGGCAACATAAACTGGTTGCATTTCGTTTCTGAAATTATGAATGTAGTCCCAACAAATCTGAGATATCTTTAATTTTGTACATCTATTGTTAAGCGTAGGACCGTCAATACACTTGTTATTGCACAAGAAGAAGTATATTTTTTCTAGGGATTCCTCAATATTCATGAAAAATTAATAGTTTGATATCCAGCAACCAAGATTTGAGAAGTTTTCATGATTATCCTGGAAAGTTACAGCTCCTGGAACATTTTCTGGACTTCTTCTTTGTTTTCCTTACAACAATTAAAACAATTTAAAAAAACTATTGCGACCGTCACGAAACGCGGTCAGATTTTGAGCGTTAATACCTCAGTCGTTTCTCTAAGCAATTTCTAAATATTTGCACCAATCGATTGGATATATTTCTACAAGTCAATTCCAATTATGAAAACTATTGATTTTTAACATTAAACTATATAAAATAACGCAAATATAAGGTACCTTATAATGTCGATATTTCAGAGTAAATTTACTAAATGCTCAGTATTCTACTATCACAGACTTCAAATTTAAGTAAGGAACGTCTCCTATGCATCAGAAAGAGATATTTAAGGGGGCCATGTTAGCTTTTTGCTTCAGTCTTTCAGCGATCTCGAAGATGTTGAGTCAGAGCTCGGCTACGCACCGTCAAGTCGCCCGGCACTCTAATGCCTAGTAACATGTCTGGCCGTGACAAATTTGTTGTCGGATGCGTTGGTGCCCCGTCTACCTCGCTGTGTTGATGAAATACCTGGCGGCTGAATTCCTCGAGTTGGCACAAAACGCCGCCCGTGACAACAAGTAGACCGGAATCATCCTACACACCGCCTGCCCCGTAAACTTTTCTCCGGATGGAACGTCCTTCTCATGATGAACAAATTAATTAAATTAAATGACCATTTAAAGAGTTTGTTTATTTGAAGTTTCTCTTGCGCTCATCAAAATTTTCATTACCACGAACCGGCTCAACATGGCACTACTTTAAATGACGCGTCCCGAAGTAAATGGCCAAGCACGTTCGACAACCAACAAACGAAATATTAGAAGTTAATTCGAGTCGAACTGCAACACGGTTGACCGACCTAGTGTTAGACCTAGTTGTACATAGTGGATTTATTAAATTAGGTTAGTTGCTGGCAGTGGTAAGCACTGTGGAGGGCGCATTGGCGAGCAGCCTGTGGCCAAACGGGCGATAGTTTAAATAGTTGGTTGTTGCTAGAATGTGACATGTTATGCTGTCAGTTGACCCAGCCAAAGGAGAACGCTTAGTCAGCCGGTTAACACAAACACGAGGAGGGGGGGAGGGGGCAATTATTATAATACTGGAAAGAGGGTTATACTGAATTACTATAAGAGGTTGCTCATAATATGGGCATGACACCTATACAACTCGTAAATCCTGTCCGATTCATAACTTTATCACTTTGTTACACAGCAGAGTATTCACGAAATATCGCAATCCAGGCATATTCTATATAAAAACCACAATAGTATCACGTGAACATAAAAAGAATTTCATATTAAGTAAACGGAAAATAGACTAATAATAACTTACACCGGAAGAAATCAATTGATGATCATATACATCATATCATATACATATGGCATTGTTATACATTATGAACTGTATAAATTCAAAGAACATTGCATTGATCAATTAAAATGGCTTACACCAACCCAATGGGGCTGTACCTTTTATTTATTTTAGTGTCCATCAATGTCTTATAAACTTGTTCATGAAAAAAAATCTTGCTCATGTCAATATCAGCAGGGGTTTTCAAACCTAGCTCCGTAAACTGCTTTTCTAGATCTCTAAACAAAACCATCGTGATCGATAAGATTCAAAATCATCGGTATAATTTTTCAGATCGTAGGAAGGTTTGTAGGCATATATTTGGCTAAGGCAGTTATGCTGCGAATTCAGCTATCAGTATGCTCGTTCACGTCCGTCACTGCTAATTGTAATGTGTGTACAGCACATCTTACAAGGCTGATGTTATGAACTGATATACTTACCTACAACAACTGAAATACTAACCTGAAATATTTACTCTTAAAACAAATTTATTAGGCTAAGGGCATTTTCAACGGCGATCAAAATTGTGTATTTTAGAGCAAACGCAGGAAACATCACTGCACCGGTGTTGTAAATTTTGTTTTATACTGGATCTATTTTGCAGTTTTTTTTTAAAACTGGTCTATGTTTTGATCTATTCTTGCAGCAATTTGGAACAAGAAATATACCGTTCGAAAACACTGCACACTTGATAAAACCAATAATTGAGTAAAATTTCAGCTTTTACTAAACATTAACACAATTTTATCGAGTATATTCTGAGGTATATTTGTGAACCGAAAAGTAGCCGTGTTTGCTGCGTGTGATGCTGGCGGCGGACAGAGAGTTGGTAAAAAGTTAGAGCTCGCCTCGGATGCTGATAATTGATTCATGTTGCACCAGGTGCTAGTAAACTGCCTTCTCGTTGCATTCCTAAATACCGAATGCTTGCCTTATTTTTTTACAGCCACTGCATTTTCCGGAAAACGATAATAGTATTACGATTGCTCGGAAATGAAAAGTAATGAAGTCTTCAAAGTAAACAATCGATCTATTGATAGATTGGCTCATACAGATAAATTTTGGAGAAGCCTCTAGTTGACTCTAGTTGCCGCATAATGTCCAGGAACACCTCCATAGGCATGCGGAAACGCAGAAATTGCGTTTCGTCGTAGGTTGACGTGTCGCTAAAGTATGATCGGAACGGAAATCACTGTCGATGTTGGGGCGTCTTCAAGGACGTGACCCTTTCCGATTCGACTCTTGTTTATCCACTGCCAAACAACAAATCAGCATTATCTAATTTCGTTTTAATGAAATGCATGCAGTCACACACCCACCTTAAACCAAACGAAAGAACAAGTATTCGAGCCAACGACGCACTACTGGCATTAAAAATTTTTTGGTCAAACTATTGAATGGCAAAATGTTTGAGAAAAATCTGCGATCTCTGCAAAAAAAAATTCTGATCCCTGATGTTGAATAATTCACAGCATGACAGGTGTTGGCGGATTAAACAACAAGAAATAATACAACACCGGTCCGGTAACGCAAAGTTGGCCTATTTTAGCTAGTTCTATTCAAGTTTCGCTGATGCAAATCAAGTATAAAGTTGTTCTAAAAATGGACCGCCGCTGAAGATGCCCTAACCTTTAAATGAAGGTGAAGTGATCACAGACGTTGGGAATCAATACAAACCCAAAAAAGGAGAAGGTTCCTCTCCCATGTGCGCATCAAAACAGAGTGCATACAAACTACCGCTAGAAACTATCCCAAAGCTATCAGTGGTACATGAGCGCGATCCAATACGTTACTTTTGCCTGTTGCGGTATCGGATTCGTCCGTGCCTTGACCTACCCCGCAGTGGGATGTAAGGCAAAAGTATTGTCCTTGGTTCGAGTACTACTTTACCCTTGCCCTTTCAAATCAATTTTCAATACTCCTATTCTATTACCATTTCCTATTTCTATTCTATTTACTTTTTTTAATGAATTCAAAACCATCTTGAATTCCCCTCACACTACACTGAATCCAAACATCCTCATTTTATCGAATGAAAACTCCGTCGGGTGATATCAAATCATTGAAATCGCATTTTCGAATGATAGATGCAGGCGGATTATTCTTCTAATGTTGAACAACTCTAGACAAAATAGTTAGAAGGTCGAAAGTAACATTTGTAAACAAAGACTTCTAGCATATTTTTTCTGTGATCTGCTTACTACCACAAACAAAATAGCACCGGAAACAGATACAGGGAGTATTGACCTTTCCGTCGGTAGTGGATATAGATGTTAGCAACCTGGCATTTCTAGTAAATTTACGTTTTAAGTCAATGTTTACAATTGTTACTTTCGACCTTTTGACGATTTTGTCTAGAACTAATAATACGCGATGTGATTTGACCTCCCGTTCAAATTCCTATGAGGATTGCGTATTGCATTGGAAAAGCCCTACACTCAGCGAAATAAACTTTCGATATTCATAAGATTCCATTATGATTATTTGCTTTATGAAATCAGTATGAATTTCATAAATGTACCTTATGAAATATAATGATGTTGAAAAAATATTAATATGGAGCAACCTGAATTGGAAAATATCTCTAGGCTCCTTCAAATTTTGTGTTCCCGTTGCAATCTTTGCTCAACGGTTGAGGAAGTGTAACGTGAAACAATTTTAGGTCGTTGAATTGTTTCAAATTATTCATAAATCACTAATGATCTATACAGTTTTGAAAAAAAAACATCATATTAAATTTGTTTGATTGTCATACGAAACATAGATGATCATCATACGGACCTAACCATAAGACAATCATCCGATTTCCGAATGCTTTTCGTTAAAGGGCGCAATGGAATTACTTTTCAGACGATCATGGGATGATGTTTGAATTCAGTGTAGGATATATCTTGTTTATTACACGGTTGTACGCGAAAACCCATTAATGGGTAAAAAAAACACCCATTTTCATATAGCTCTCCTATCTGTCACAAAATGGGGGAATTTCTCAATCACACAATGGGTAAAAAAATACCCATTAGAGGAAACCTCATACAATTAAAAAATGGGTGAAAAAAAGTTCAAAGTTGGTGGAAACATGAACATGGAGGAATTAAAAAACGAGCTTAGAAAGAAGTTGATCGCAGATTCATACGGAAAGCTGGAGGACAAGAACCCTGATCTATTTCAAATATTATCCCTTCCCTGGTTTTCAGCATATCAAACTTGGGCATAACCGCATAAAAAAGTGTGGATCCTTACTATCAACATTTTGGAGCCTCAGCTGGCACATTTTTTCATGTAAACAGCCAAATAACGTGGATCTGGAAGATCGATTGGAGGAATTATTGATGGATAATTCCATAAGTATACCAGAAAAGGCATGAATAAAAGAAATACAAATATTTTAAGTTTTTTTTATTGCATTTATTGGTTAAGTACCATGAAAACCGGGAATTTATAATATACCAAACTGCTGCATAATCTGCATGCAAAAATGAGTAATTTTTTACCCATTATGGGAAAACCTGGCTTCTTTGCAATGCGTGAATAAATACCCATTTTGTGACATACACTGCTTTTACCCATTAATGGGTAAATGGGGAGAGGCACTTCTAGCGAAAATGGGTGTTTTTTCACCCATTAATGGGTTTTTGCAAACGACCGTGTAGCCTCCCTGTTTCTCTAGCCTGCGCATCAATCAGAGGAAGGAAAAACAAATCTCTGTTTTTTTTTTTTTTTCATTTAGGCGAATCTAACATTGAGAGATTCTCTCCGGTTTCGCTCTCTTTTACTCATTATAGCGCCGTTACAAATCTTTCGAGGGATCCTTTAGTACATATCGTAACACAAACGTAATGGGGATTGGAATATGAATAAAAGAGAAAGTAAAGCTGAGATCACACTGTTTGACGAAACGCCAAATATTTGGCAAATTGGGTCAAATATATTTGACCAGCGTGTGATCGCCAAATATATTTGACCAAATAATGCTATGGCAAATGTTTGGTTTGTGTTTGTCATTCCAATTATTTGATAATTTGTCAAATAGTGTGATACCCTTTGTCAAATATATTTGCTCAAGTCTAACAAATAAATTATTTGACAGTCTGGGAATTCTTGAGTGGCAAACATGAGCAAATTCATACACAGAGAAAAATAAGCCAATTTATATACAGAAAAAAATCCGTTCTGGAAAACAATCCCTTCATTTTATCAATTCAAATCACACCTGTCAGATATTGTTTCATGATTCAAATTGCTCAGCAATTATTTCATAGAGCTAAAGAATATGAAAGATCTTGGAAAAGTTCATTCAATATTTTCTTAAAACTTCACAACGATCAGGAATTATTTACTAGACCTTGTGTGTATCATCCATTCAAGTCCCATATCTCTGATATTTTAACTTCTCTGAAGTTCAGTGAATCGATCTCCGAAGTTTTGAGGATTTATCTGTAGTTTCGGGGACTTCCCTGAATTTCCTGGATTCTCTGAAATTAAAAAGGGTTATTTGAAATGCATGGAACTTCCTTGCTGCTTTAGAACTTTACTTAAGTTCTCGAGCTTTAACTGAAGTTCTCTGGAATTGGTTTTTCCCAGTTCTCAGAAGTTCTTTTAATTTCACTGTAATTCAATGAAATTCTCGGGACTTTTTTGAAAACCTCGGGAGTTGTACAATTTTTTAGGTTTCACTAAAACTTCCCAACTTAATTACAATACTGTTTGACCAAAGCAGCGCGACAAATAAACAACCAAATATATACATGGAAAGAAATGACGGGGGATTGAAATAACAATCTCGATAGATGATACCTACATTAAACACATTTTTGTTTCAACCACGAAATATGTTTAGCTCGAAGTGATTTTGGAATTGAATCAACCATGCTTCATAGTTAAAGAGCCATAATTTTAACACATCTGTCATATGTGATCATCAACCTGTGTGTATGCTTGAAGACCACCTGGTAGTTTTCAGTTCAATTTCAAATTCATTGTGGCGTCCGAAGAGGAAAAAAAATGGGGGAAGGTCTTAAATGATGAAGTTTGTCAGAAGCAGATAATTTCTCATCTCCATGCGAAGCGCTAGGAGTGGGCGGTAATTTATTGCTAGAACGAACAGACATGAAGAGAAAGTGTATTGATAGTTCCGTCTAGGGCAACGGCAGGCTTTGAAATTGAAAGATACAAGTTCAAAAACGAGCGGAGGGCATTGAACGGTAGTATCCGAAACAGGCACATAACCTTTTACCATACTACCCAATGCAGGGTAGGCAAGGGGGAGGACAATTAGATGCAACGCCTAGGGAAGGTCCATTAATTATGCCACGCAGTAAGGGGGGAGGGTGGTTTCGGGAAAACGTGACAATCCATACAAAAATTCTGTGTCAATCGCGTGACATAATTAATGGACGTTTCCCTATTAACTTACATCATGTAAACGAAAAGATGAATATTCGAATGTGTAAGTTTGTTGGGCATAACAGTACAATCAGCGGGTGGATAGTCATGAAGAAAATGAATGTATCTTTTGGCTCAGGAAGTACTAGCACATCGGTACCAAGCTCGGTCCCAAGCTTAATGATTCGCACCTACCAAAGTAAATCACACCGCATATTTAAGTATATTTAAACCAACCATATTCTGAAGTTGATTCAAGCATATATTCGCAATCTGAAAATTTAGTTGATTTTAGATGAAATATCATTGATTTATACTTTTTTCCGTGTATATGCAATCATTTGCAAACAGTATAATACGTAATCAAATATTTTTAACGAAAGTTGGTCAAACAATCGATTGACATATTGACCAAACAATTTTGAGTCAAACATTTGCCAAAACTGATCAAAGTGTGATCATAGCGTGGACAAATAACTTTCCAAGCAGCATTATTTGGAAAAACTTAACGAGACAAATATTAAGTGTATTGTCAAACAATGATCGATTCGCCCTTATGAAAAAAAAAAACTTAGAAATGTCAAAAAATATAATTCATTCCAAGAAAGTTCTCGAAGCAACCACACCGCCTTTTTCGATTGCAAGTTCGAAAGTTATTCGCGTGTCACCGTCGGTTTTTTTCGGGAAGGTTTTCCGGACAGCTGATGGGAGATTCTGTTCCTCTGGACAAGTTCTACCTGCTTTCTTCATCGTCGCAACAGCTGGTTTTGGTTGAAAGCTCGTTGATTAAGTCAGTTAACATCTCATATTTACTTTCAAAACTTCAAAACGTGCTTGTCTACACTTCCGTTTCATTTTACTCAATTTTTGAGTACAATTGTGTACCATCTCTTTTTCTCTCACGAAAATGTTACTCAATTTATGTAAAAACTAGATCTACTCATAAAATTGAATAGATTATAAAAAATTTGTAACATTTCCGAGAGAGAAAAAGAGATGGTATACAATTGTACTCAAAAATTGAGCAAAATGAAACGGGAGTGTAGTTCTCTAACTAACGCTAACACAAGTCACGGTAAGAACCTGATCAAGCGCGGTAATATGTTGCTTCAGAACTTCTTCAATTTTTTGCGTAATGAACTTGGCACTTGGCTGTCGAGAAGAGAAAATATTAAAATACCCAATTCCTAAAGCCATAATGGACAGAATTCACTATGGCAGCCGTCAACTTTGAAAATGCAATTCCTAGTTTCTACTCCAGATATGGATCCCGCAACTTACCAATAAAAATTGTGCAACTTAAAATAAGCATTCTGATACTATTTCAGCTATAACGACCAACCAGATCAACTAATAATTGTTATGACATCCA